>CABFWO010000336.1:286468-346201 GCA_902155825.1 Timema genevievae
CCCCCCCCCCTCCCCCCCCACAGACACACACAAAGAACATAGAGTTTCAATAATTCATCCCACTTCAGAAGGAATAATAGATCAATTTTTCGTTTTACTCCTCGTTTTGACAGGAAATGGCACTTGAACGCTTATATAGATAAGAACTGTAGGAGATGATGGAGGAAGAACTTCAACAGGTATACTTTTGGTTGTTTTTGTTCTTTGTGTGAAATTTGTAACAGTATATTAATGACATGTTTACTATTTTTAATGTTAAAGCAAAAGATACCAGGTTTTTTTTTTCAAGCACAACTTTCTACCCTTACGGGTTATACGCCTACTATGTAATATTTATTTATTTAGCACCGTGTCTTACTAACCGTTCGGGTTATACGCTTAAGTACTAATTACGCTAATGGATTAGGAATTGGGAGGGTTGAATTTAGAAGAAGTTAACCTACATTTGCGTGGAGGGAGAGTGGAAAAGCATTTAGGGAAAACCACCCCCAGTTCATCCGACCGAGATTTGAACCTCGATCTCCCCGTTCTCGGCAGTCTATCTCAACACGAAACTAGCGCACTAGTCAACTACTCCACCAAGGTGGGTGCCTATGTACTAATTCCATTAATGTGTTTAGGGATTTAGAAGGTTGATTTCAGAGGAATTGTACCCACATTTGAGTCGAGGGAGAGTGAAAAATCAGTCTGGGGGAAAAACCTCAGTACACCCGACCAGGATCGAATCCCGATCTACCCATCTTCAGCAATCTAGTCTAGTGTTAGACCATGCCTTAGACCATGCGGCCACCTAAGCGGTTCTTATCTGTTGAACAACATTTTTTGTTTATATTTGTTAGTTTCTTTACTATATAAACATGTTTGTTTTGCTCGTTTCTGCCTTACGAATTGAATCAAACTAATGGGTTAAGGAGGAGGAAGGTAGAGTTGAGAGGAAATTAATTCACATTTTTGTGAAGGCATATTCGGAAACCACTAAAGAAAAACACCATCAGTTCACCCACTTAGGATTCGAGCCACTACCTCCTCCATCACTGGCAAACCAGACCAGACCAGGTTAGTGCCATTAAACTACTTGGCAAGCTATGCGGGTGAATATAACTCTTACTAGACCCTAACTTTTAGCTTGAGAATATTTATTAAAATTTAAAGTAATACCAAAAGTTCTACAACCTACGACAAATGATTGGTTTTCATAAAATCTATGTTCCACTTTGATTCTAATTCCACGTAGTGTGGCCAGTAAATTGTAAACCTCAAAGTTGGGAATGTTAGGAGAGGGAGAGGAACATATAGAGGGAGGAAAAGAAATTGTTTTCCACTCTCCCTCCACGCAATTGCGGGTTCACTTCCTCAAAATTCAACCTTCCCAGTTCATAATCTATTAGTGTAATTAGTACTTAAGCGTATAACCTGAACGGGTAGTAAGACGCAGTGCTAAATAATAATAATAATAATAATAATAATAAAAGGGAGGAAGAGGCTTAGAGGTGTATCAACACAAAGGTTATCTAAGGTCCATTCGCCATAACTGACATCTAGCAGAATATGTAAAAACTGTTAAAATAAACTCATAATTCAAAACAAATTGTTTGCTGTGAAATTTTTTAGTGCAAAAGTGATAACTTATTAATATATGGTCTTGAAGATCATATGATTTGGCGAATGGGTACATGAGAATATATCTGGTAACTTTTGCTAGCTGTTACCATCACTCATCTGGTGAATGGACTATACTCCTAGAGATGGTTTCTGCAAACAAATATGAAAACTATATCAATTCGAATTCACACTAACCCTACGATCTTGGTTTCATAGGGACAACACGAGTCTGAGGAGGAGTAAAATAAAAAGAGATGTGGTCTTCGTTGTGTCCCATTTTGTTATCTCGAGAACGGTGCTTTGTAAGAGCAGGACACACACTACATTGACGTTTAACTAGCCGTATCAGTGACGAGTCATTAAATTTAGCAGTGGCAGATAAGACTGAATGGAATGTTTTAGTAAATTGTCATCCCAACCCCGTATTTTTCACTACCCATTTAATTAACCACACACACAATATGATAGTGGAGAGCACTTTTTGTAAATTGGCTTTAAAGAACCAGTTTGATAATAGATTAACTGCTTTGGTAAGAATGTTGACTAACTAACTATCTATTGTTATTATTATTATTATTATTATTATTATTATTATTATTATTATTATTATTATTATTAGCACCGCGTCTTACTACCCGTCCGGGTTATACACACTTACGCTAATGTGTAATGGTAGGGTGATTGTGAGATGAAATAGAGGACCTACAGTTTAACGTGGAATCCGAACCACGGTGGAGGCCTGGTATTCCTCACATTCACAAGTTGTGATTAATACACGTCTTGTCAGAGGTGAAGGAAGGGTTTGGCAATCAGATAAATCTGTGCCGGGACCGAGGATTGAACCTCGGACCCTCAGCACAGAAGTCCGACACCTTACCCCTAGACCACCAGGTCACCCGACTAACTATCTAGTCTGGCTTGTCGGTGAGAGGGAGTTTGGAATTTGAATGTTGATGTTTTATTCAAAATGATTATCACCCTTATTCCACACAATTTCATGTACTTTTCCTCAAAAGTCTACCTTCTCAATCCCCACTGCGTCTCACAACCAGTTGGAGCTATATATATATAGTATTAATTAAGTTAATGTAAAGATGATGAGTAAAATAAAATGTATACAAATGTACTCGTATTTGCAACTAAAAATCAATTTAGTAAAACTATACTTTCAGTACACCTGGGTGGGATTTTTACCCCAACCTACCCGTCACCAACAACCCGAACTAAATGGACGTGTTATTAATACCTCTATCTTAATGATGGGGGCTATCACTGTAATTAAATGTGACTAGCCTCGAAGGTTAGTAAGACGTGGTGAAAATAAAAAGTTATACTAAATAAGAGGAACAGTCTACAGCCCTGGCTTTCCTTTATAACTAATTCGTGAGACACCACTGATTCATTCATTCATTCATTAAAGTGGGACTGTAGGGGACGTGAGAAAAGATCAATAGTTTTTTTTTCAGTTTTTGTATACAAGTGTTTTTTGGTCATAATAAAAACAAATGATTATTTAACAGAAATATAAAATTTAATTTTCTTCGCATGCTGATATCAACAGGTTTTGAATATCCTTCAAAGGTGTCCTGGAATGTAATGACACCTTTTTTTTTATTAATTTAAAAAGTTTGTTATCTATTCTCATAATAGTTATTCAACAAATGTTGATATCACCTTGTGAATAAAATAAAACTCTATGGTTCTACTGGAATAATGTTTTATTCATTTCGTCCCCCCCTCCCCCAAAAAAAAGCGTTTATGTAAAAACTGCAAAAAATACTTTTCTTGAGTCTCCTACACTACCACCTTAAAAACCTTACATTTACTATAAGGAGGTCGCCATATATATTTTGTTTGAGATCTAAATAAAAATATGTTGGTGCTCGTATCCAAACAATTCATCCTCGTATCATCGTCCTCCACCCTCCCGCCTCCCCCACCCCTCCACAAACTCATACTTTGTTTAGTGATAAGAAACGGAGCGATGGCTGTGAAGAGTCCTAAGGGTGAATGTGGGTCCGAGGGGTTGGAGACTATTAATGATAGTTTCCCACCCATCTTCTAGCGACGACAGTGTCTCTATATACACGGTCACTTATGGCGGTTCGCAGGACATTGATGAGCTATCCTCCCATTTTTATAACAGGGAAAGGGTCGAAGATGGGGGGAATCTCTCACTTCCCTACTCCCAGTTTCCCGGGCCGTACTCTGATTTGGTAAAGTTAGAGCTCGGCGTGGGCCAAATCAACTCGGCTAAAATATTTTACTCCCACTGATTCAACCAAAGAATAGATAAACGTCCACCCCCAAAATCAGACAACGTTTTTTTCACTTAGGTATTTAAGGCGGGAGTGCAGAGAACATGATTTAAGGGCAGTGTTTTTGCAGAAACAAAGAGTTTAATATTTTTTGCACATGGTAGTATTAACAGTTGTTCAATATATTTTATTAGAATAACGGTATTAGATGAAAAACATTTTAGATGTAGAGAAAATTAGTCATTAAATTTAAGAATACACTTGACAGATATTCAAGAACGGTTGAGGTCACCATGTGATTAAAATTAAACTATACAGAAGAAATATTTGATTTATTTTGGTCAAAAAATTTTTGATTTAAAAACTGCAAAAATACTAATTTTTCTCGCGTCATCTACACTACAGTAGCCCCATGGCTTCTTTGGTGCTGACTGACAGTTAACAGCTGACTTCTGACAGTCAACATTTAGGTATATACCTAAATTTTGACTGTCAGAAGTGACAGCTGCTAAACACATGTTTTTTTGCAGATCATATGATTCGGCGTAGGGATACATAATTTGGTCTGGTAACTTTTCAAAGCCGTCAGCTGTCAGCTGTGAGCTGTCAGTCAGCACCAAAGAAGTAATGGGGCTACTGTACCACCTAAAGATGTAACAGTTAAATCAACACTCAAATCACAAACTAATTTAACTTTAAGAGAGCAGTACCTAACTGGAAACATCTGAATCTACGAACAGGAATTATTTTATCTTGGTAATGAAATGTGTATAGGCACAAATAATAAATAGATTTAGGCATCACTCACACTGACGTTCACGTGGAATTAACGTGAAGCTAATCTAGTCTGATTTTCCAGTGAAGGAGAGGTCGTGGTTTGAAGCCATACAAAGTAGGTTGAGGGTGATTTATTTCTAAATGGTTTCTCACTTTCCCTCCAAACATATGCGGGTACATTTATTCTTGATTAATCCTTCCTCATCCCTAACCCATTAGTATAGTTAAATGCATATATATTCCGGGCAGGCAGAGTAAATTATGAGAAACGACGTTTATCTCTGCCACATATATTTTCCCTCCAAAACGTTCATACATCGGCAGACCTCCATTTAATTCTTACGAGACATTTCCTGCCTTTATTCACTTCGTGAAAACACGTTTTAATGTTGGTTGGAAATGTATTAAAGTGGTTTTCAACCTGGGGTACACGAAGACACCTTAGGAGGCACGTAAAATGAAAAATATAGTGTATATATATAGGCAGGGGCGAATCCAGATCAATCACATAGGGGGAGGTCATAGTTATAAATAAAATAGTTACTTACAACGTTAGATTTATGTTTAAAGCTATTTAATAGTTTCTAATTCATATTTGATATTATGTATGTTTCAAACCGTGGTCATTCTCCCCATTTTTTTAAAAATCAGATAGTTTTTATAAATTATTTGGAGTGGCCCTCCTTCAAAATATTTTTGAAAAATGGTTCATTATAGAAGCTATGAATAATCTTCGCCTTGATTTTTTTTAAATTATATTATTTTATAAGCCATCTAAAATGTTCCTCACCCAGAAATTTTTGAAATTTGGATGCCCCTTAAAGCTGTTTAGAGTTATCCTTAACTTAATGTTTTACGAAAGTTATATACCTCTAGAAGATAATCTTTGAAGTGATCTTCCACCGACAAAATTTTAAAAATTGAATTATTTAAGAAACTAGGTTACTTGGGGTTTATTTGAAGCGGTCTTCTCCAGCAAATATTTGACAAAAGAATGTATCTAGAAGTCATTTGGAGTTTGATTTAAAGCCATCTTTCAGTTTCATATTCTATAATATCAGAGGATTTAAAATATATCTGGGGGGAGGGGGAATTTATTCCAGGGAGGGGAAAATTATTTTCAGGAGGTCAGTCCCCCACAATTCCACTGCTCCTGCTGTCCACACATATTCTATATTCGGTATTCGTGGATGAACTGCTCTCAGGCGATTAATAGTCTTATTCGATGTGTGGTAGTCTACCGTCTCTATGTGGAGCAATGATCGATATTCGCTATGCATGACAAATATTCATACATGAAAACAAATATTTGTTCCACACTTGCGTGAGTCATATCGAAAATTGAATAAACGTGGACGAATAACGCACGTGTGGACCCAGCCTAAGAGATCTCTACGCGTAAAAAGATAAAAAATAGTGTTATTTATCTGTGTTGTATTTTCTTTCTAAAATCTGAACTTTCTTTTTGAATTTTGTATTAATTTTCTAACTTTCACAGGGGGTTAACTGACCCTTTGACACCCCCCTGAATCCGCGCATATGTATAGGTGTTTATATGTTTGTATATACGTATATAAACATACATGTATATACGTATATAAACATACATGTATATATAAATTATATAAATATATATACAAGAATGTATATAATATTTATCTTTTAAAACTTATTATTTAATACATAATTTTGGATGTAATTTATTTTAGAAGTAAATTACAGAATATGTATAACTTGCATTATGCACCAACAACTTTGGAGGTACGAAATAGAAGATAAATAATTATATCTGGTAGTACGCGAACAAAAAGGTTGAACAACACTCAAGTAGTTTAGACTTGAGTTATATAACTCGCAGTGTTTGGGTAGATTGCCTGCTTTCTCATTCTACTGGTCGAAGGGTTGAAAGTAATCATGGTCATGCCATCCATTCCTCCCCAAAGACCCAAGAGCTCCCACCCAAGGTCTCACCGCTACTACCAACCTAACCAGTAATAATAATAAAACTTCGTTAATTTACCTTTGTTCCTTTCCTTTCTACTTGCATTCTGCTAAACTAGTTTATTAAAAATATGTACAGTGGTGTGTTCTTGTTTGATTCTAATAGAGCCTACATGGTAATTGAAAATTTACGTTTATTGCTGCTAGTACGAACATTTTTTATTTATTTTTTTCGTCATGAAATTGTGTTTTTACATAGTGATGGTACATGGGTACTTTTTGTTGTTGTTGCAAATTACCTATATTTATTTTACAACGTATTCAAAATGAAAGCTTATAGTTTACAATAATTAGTTTTTTGAATAAAACGTTTGAAAGCCAAATGATTGTTTGATTAGATTGAAATTCATCTAATATTGTTATTTTTAAATATGTTGTTAATTTCTGCTAAAACACGAGTACACAATTGTTCTAACGATCATTTTTAACTGTCTAAATTTACTTAAAAATATGAATTTGTGAACTAATTAAAAACTATTAATTTGACAAAAAAAGTTTAAAAAAGTGTTTATATTTTAATATACATACACAAGCGGATTTATTTATTTCCTCCCCATTTATTTCCATCAAGTATATCCATATTTAACTACACTATTGAGATTGGGATAGGGGATGTATAATCTAGAAGTAATGTACCCACATTCACGCCGAGGGAGGGTTAGGAAAAAGTATTCTCAAAGTTCACCCAGCTGTAATTTTAACACCGGCCTCCCTATAATTGGGAAACCAAACTAGAAGAGCTTGAAATTTGATTCCCACCGATACGGATACCTTAATTACTATTTATTTAATTTATGTTATTCTAATGTTATATTTGCATTCTATTTGTAAAGACCCGCTTCGGTGGCCGCATGGTCAATCGCGACACTCTTTCAGTAGACTAGATTTCCAAGGACGTGGAGATCGAGGTTCTAATTTCAGGTAGTTTTTCAAAAATATATACGTACTTTGAAGTAATCACTCTGTCTGCTACAAATCTACTTTACACTTTCACTCATCACTCAAAAACCACTAAAAAAATTAAAGTGAAATTTCGTATGGGCCTAGCTCAGACGTTAGATTAACATATACGCTAATTAAAATTACTCATACAACTTAGCCTAAAACACCACCTCCCCTCTTAATCCCATCTACCTCAAGACATATCTCCCGAACCTCCGGGGCTATGGGGTTGACCTTTGGGTGGGGGGTACCCACAGACGCTGGACTTTGAACCTACCACACCTCCATCCCCCAGCCGCCTCCAACAGACCCTGGATGAATCTCCATAACTGAAAAAACCACGACACCGATTGAGCCGAAATTTCGTATGGCCATAGCTCTGATACATACTAATTACTAACATACAAAACATAGGCCGATTTAGCTTTAGCGGCCTGAAGAACCACTAGCTTCTACTACAATGTATTATGATACAAAAATTGGCAAAAATTGACTTTTCTGGTTTACCACCCGGACCCTTCATTTATAAACGTCTTGCTATCCGGCCAGGCTATCCACAGGATATAATTGTGTGAAAACCACTCTTCATACAACCGATTGGAATTTGAATCCCGACCTCCCATCAACGGCAAAACTATTATTATTATTATTATTATTATTATTATTATTATTATTAGCACCGCGTCTTACTACCCGTTCGAGTTATACGCACTTACGCTAATGTGTAATGGTAGGGTGATTGTGAGATGAAATGGAGGACCTACAGTTTAACGTGGAATCCGAACCATGGTGGAGGCCTGGCATTCCTCACATTCACAAGTTGTGATTAATAAACGTCTCGTCAGAGGTGAAGGAAGAATTTGGCAATCAGATAAATCTGTTTCGGGACCGAGGATTGAACCCCGGACTCTCAGCACAGAAGTCTGACACCTTACCCCTAGACCACCAGGTCACCTTTAGTTTATTATATACGCCATTCACGGTAGGAATTACTCTCTGAAAGGTCTTTTTTCCTACCAATATCCTAATATATAATAGAGTTCTGGTAGGGAAAAAGGCCTTTCAGAAAACAATTCCTACGCTGGACAGACTTTATGTAGGCTTCAGCCAGCTATGTTCTCTAGTGGTATATGTGGGTGATGTTGATTGTCCAGAACTTATTGGGGTCGCTTTGGCAAGTACTAACATTGGGTATTCTTAAAGTCCCATTTGGGAACAAACTTAAATGGAAAATCCAATTTCCTGTATAGTTCTCATTTGTCTTATTATGGCTGTTTGTGTTGGTTTGAATCTCTCTCGGTTCCTTACGGCCTAAACCTTTATAGGAGGCTAGCATATTAGCTGAATGTGGGGCTGTCACCCTAAGAATTACTTACGTTCATATATATCCCATTTACCACTAGGGGCATGTACCTAATTTTAAATAGCAAGGTACAAATTCTGTTTCGTTTGTAAATGACATCCTTTTGCTATTATTTTACCGATTAGTCATACAGCTTGACCTTCACCAAGCCTACTTGAGAGTCATTTAACTGTGTCTTTGTCACAGCTGTCATTATACTTACTCCGATCCATTGTTGGCTCTCCTAAAATGATACCAACTTATACTATTATTTATTGAAAAGTTAATGAAAGGCCTTTACTTTGATATGTTCAGATTATATTTATATATTAAATCCCTGTATTCTCTGCCGATTGCATATTTTGATATTTATGATAGATTGTTCATTTATAATATGACTGGTTATCAATTTTAATGAGTCTTTTGGCCTTAAGACTTCCTTTTCTCCTTAATCATGCTCACGTTCAGTAGCCCCATGGCTTCTTTGGTGCTGACTGACAGCTGACGGCTTTGAAAAGCTACCAGACCAAATTATGTATCCCTACGCCGAACCATATGATCTGCGAAAAACATGTGTTTAGTAGCTGTCACTTCTGATAGTCAAAATTTAGGTATATACCTAACTGTTGACTGTCAGAAGTCAGCTGTGAACTGTCAGTCAGCACCAAAGAAGCCGTGGGGCTACTGTATATTACCTCATCAGGTCAGAAGTAGCTAGTAGATTAGGGAGTACACAAATATTTTTGTTTGTTTTTACCATCACGTCAAACTATAAATCAAGTTTACCCGAATATAACTAGGATGATAAGATAGGAATAAGAAATTAAGAATCAAGAGGAAATTTACCCACAATTGCGAGGAGGGGAAATGGAAAAACCATACTTTAAATAACACCTTCAGCACATCCGGCTAAGATACGAACTCGGTTATTTTCACCCTCATCTAAACAAACTCAGAAGAGGTGCTGGAGGGAATAATGTAGCTACACTTTGTATTTGTTTGTTTAACAGATTATACTTCGATATATCACTATATAGTTTTCCAATAAATCTATTTATACGCTCGTTTTTATAACCTTTTAGAAATTATAAACCGCTTTGAGGTGCTTTTAAATAATTAAAATTAACTCTATAAAATATACTTTACAACGAGATCGCATTGAAATATTGTGGTTCTATTGCTTCTAAAAAAAAAAGCTTCATAATATTTATGCTTAGTCAGCTATCAAACTTTTTTTATCGTAAAAAATAAAAAAAAATAAAACTTAAATGAAACCGTTGAAAAGCTCCAACAGTCCACATTCGCATGAGAACGAGTGAATTATTTCTGAAAACGCTTGAGGGTGAGAGATGATAAAGTCTCTGAGGGCTTTTATTACTGAGTCAAAGCTATTGCCCTCAAGCAGGAATGTTGGTTTTTGGTTTTTTTTTTTTTTTTTTTCAATTTCGTGGTGCGTTTTATTTCGCGTTCATTTTACAGAAGTTCAGTACACATGACAATTATCTGTTCAATGTAAAAAAAAAATTTGGCTCTGATTCTTACTACCCGTCCAAACTATCAGCATTTATTACATGACTGGGATAGGGATTAATATGTTAGACTTTAAAGTAAGTATACCGAAACTTGCGTGGTGGTAAGGTGAGAAACTCTTTGGTTAAAACCACATTCAATACACCCAACCTGGATTCGAGCCCTGATTCTCACCAGCACTGTCAATGGCAAACCAGACTTGATGAATTTGACGTTTAATCCATGTGACCACAGATTCAGGTATTAAGTGATGGAAGGAGACATAGAATTATAAATATTGAACATTTTAAAAATGGATTTTGTTTTAAAGTATTTTATTTGTCCCCCAAACGTTATTGAATCAGCTTACGACCTATAATGTAATATAACACAAAACAGCATCTCTTGAAACCGACCATAAACCATGAGAGAGTATCATATTATTACTTCAAAGGAAAATTCAATAACTATGTATATTAAATTATTATAAGTTATTAATGAACATTTAATCGTTTAGGCACCCGCCTCGGTGGCGTAGTTAGCTAATGCGTTAGTCGTGTTGAGCTCGACCGCCGAGGACGGGGAGGTCGAGATTCGAATCTCGGTCGGGTGAACTGAGGGTGGCTTTTCCTAAATGGTTTTCCACTCTCCCTCCACGTAAATGCGGGTTCAATTCTTCTAAATTCAACCATCCCAATTCCTAATCCATTAGAGTAATTAGTACTTAAGCGTATAACCCGAACGGGTAGTAAGACGCAGTGCTAAAAAAAAACTTCTAGGCAGTATAACTTTGTATCCGAACTTTGGTAATCATGATTAAAACAAAATCTGTGAAGTTATTGGATCAAATCAAAGTATATGAGGTTATTTTTGAAACGATAAACATTTCCTTTTGTTTTAGGTGAACTACTCAATTTTGTAAGCAATATTTATTGTAATATCAGTGGCGTGGCGTGGGATGTTGCCAAGCTACGCAGATCTCGCTAAACTGTACCAACGGTAGGTTTTAACCCCCTCATTTCCCAGAAATCATAATGTGTATATATAGGCTCTGCTCTAAACCCACCACATGGGAATGTATGTTCATTAATTGCTGGCCCATAAATGTTCTACTGAGCTATTAGAACAATCATTCACAGCTACTGTTTAAATTAACTTTGTTTACTTTGGAAACAATCCTTAACATGTCAGTGTATGATATATTTATAAATACAAATTATAAATAAGATATTTTTAGAACGTGTGAGTGAGTAATGCACATATCAGAAGGCAGACACAGACTGTTAGTCTCTGGATTATAGCTAAGGAGTAACATTCCCTTCTATCTCGTCCAGTAATTCCTGCTTCGACTATCCGGAGTACATTGTTTTTACTATTGATATTCCTACAATAATGACGCTCAACATATTAGCTATGATATTTTCCCATATTTGAAATCAAATCCGCTCTGATAACTTGTGATTTTTGTCGATATATTTCAAATAAACATTTATTTTAGACCATGTTGGGGAAAAAAACTTAAAATAATGAATCCAAAATTCTTGAGATTTTGACATCAAGTCAAATCCAAGTTTTTACTGAAAGTAAATCCACAACCAACTCAACGATAAGTGAAGAGCGAAGTTCTAGAAACTTTGAAAGTCTATACCTTTACGCCTCGTTAGGGATGATTTATCGAATGGCACAACACAATCTATTGGTTCTAAGCTAAGGACCAATGAAACTTATATTTTCGTATAAATATTGGTAAGCATCAAGAAATTATTATTATTATTATTATTATTATTATTTAGCACCGCATCTTACTACCCGTTCGGATTATACGCTTAAATACTAATTACGCAAATGGATTAGGAATTGGGAAGATTGAATTTAGAGGAAGTGAACCCACATTTGCGTGGGTGAGAGTGGAAAATCATTTATGAAAAACCACCCCCAGGTCACCCGACCGAGATTCGAACCTCGATCTCCCCGTCCTTGGCAAACAACATCAAGAAAACCTTGTACTTATTTTATTTGACACAAGTTGGAGGGTGGTAATATCAATTAATAAATCCATGCTTAGTCTGGAGTGGACAAGATATATATATATAAATAAAAATAAAGACATATATGGTTCTAAATGCTAATCTAATCTAGTCTGGCTAGTTGGTGATTGAAAGGGTGCGGTTTGAATCCAGTAGGGTGCACTGTGAATGGTTTTCTTATATGGTTCCCACTCTTACTCCACGCAAATGCGTGTACATTAGTTCTAAATTATTTATTCCTCATTCATACTACACTAATATAATCACTATATACGCGAATATCTCGAATGGGTATTGAGATGAAATAGGGAAAAAATGAAAGAGAGAGGAGAATTTGTAATGGAACGCACGCAGCCGATTCATCACGAGGTTTTTAATTTCGCACTCACCGACTGCTGGGATGATTCAAGTCTTACATCGCGTGTTACCACTCGTACAGACTATCTGAGTTTCATTACACTTGCTGGTGAGCGGATGAGAAAATACACCCATATTTGCGTTGAGAGATTGTGGAAAAACCATTTAAGAAAAAAACACCCTTAGTGAACCCAGCCATTTTTCTAACCCTGACTTACCTGTCACCAGCGATCCAGTCTATTGAAATAGTGGCACCTTATACCATGTGATCACTGATATATTTTATGGTTATATTAAATAGGTACTTTTGCTTAGTAGAACACTGCATCAGACGCGACTTATTGAGGCACTTATAATATTTTAATGGCACATCTGTGGGTTCATGGACTAAACGTTCAGTTCATCTTGTTGGGTTTACTGGTGTTGAAGAAGTCGTTGTTTGAATCACGTCCGGATGTACTAATTAGAAATTTGTCTAAACTTTTTTCACACTCTACTTTCACTCAAATGGGGTACATTTCCTCTTTATTTAACATTTCAAAGTATTATACTATTAATGGAATGAAATACGGCTAGCACAGATGGGTATTAATACAAGATAAAATAATAATAATAATAGTTCGTTACGTAAATCAAGTTTGACCACCATATTGGCTAAAACATTTATTAATACATTTGTACTCACATATGCCTGAATCTTGAAGGTTTGTGTTATAAAACGATGCATTTTATGTAACATTCCAAGTGGTGGGTTAATTTAAGTTGAACCAAGCCCTTCAAATAGTGAATAAAAAGAGAAAAATTGTATTTAAGCTATTTATTTGTACTTTGTGTGCTCATATGTGATAAAACATGAACATCTGTGTTCTAAAACTAGATTTTTACTCTATCATATCAAGAGAAAGTATTGTAATAGTAAAAAATCTATCTCGAGATCATGATGTATGTTTACCTTTATATGAAGTCGAACAAAAAAAAAGTAGATTTTACAATTCTGTCTGCCCTTATGACTATCTATCCTTGGCCATGGATCCAAAACGGTTTGATGGATTTTGATCAAATTTATATTTTTATTATGAAGGGTTTTACCTCAAGACCTTTTTTTATTTTGACCCTAGCTCTCAAATTAAGCAAAGTTTATTAATAAATTATTTTTTTATTCAAATTTTTTTGAAAATGGCTCTAACAAACTTGTTTAAAGTATATATCTGTGAATTGTATGGCATGACAAATAAAAATTTACACTGAGTTTTGGGGTAAAAACTCGTTTATGGGAAGTGAATTGATGTCTGAATTTTCAAAAACTTGAAATCTTTAAAAAAATGCCTATAGTGATTTTGTTCCAAATGGGTATCTTTGGAGTGTTGGACATGACCAATTAAAGTGTTTAATTGGTTTTGGATTACATTTAATTGAGGGTAGTTTACAAATGATTGATTTTTCAAAAAGTTGAAATATTTAAAAATGGTTCTAATGATTTATTTCCAAACGGGTATCTTGTGTTTGGCATGACACATTACACTCTATATTTTTTGGAGGATAAAAATTCGTTTCGTGTTAGTTCGTTAAAGGGTATTAGTGATGAGTTATTTTCAAAAATTCGAAATATTTTGAAAATGGTTTTAACGATTTTATTTAAAATGTATATTTAGTAGAGTGTTTGACATAACTAATAAAAATTTTACTTGTTTTTTGTGGGAAATTTGTTTAAGAGTAGTTTACTGATGACAGTATGTTTAATTTGAATGTTTTATAAAATGGCTCTTATTGTTTGTTTTAAAATGGGTATCTCTTATAAATAGTGATATATATATATATATATTAGTTTTTCTAAAAAAATTCATTTAATAATAGTTTACTGGTGACCTATTTTTTTTCGATTTGACTTGATTTTTTTAATAGTTCTAGTGATTTTGTTCAAAATTTGTTACGGGGGATTATTTTAATTGAGTAATAATAATGTATCTAATGTATTTTTCTAGAATAAATTAATTTAAGGGTGGTTTACTTATGTCAATTTATAGAAAATTTGAAAAATTTTAAGAAATTAATTTTGAAGATTGAGTTCAAAATGAATATCTGAGAATAGTTTGTCATGATAAATAAAAATTTGATTTTATTGTTTTTACAAATTACAAATAATTTTAGGGTAGTTTACAAAAAACTTATTTTTGAAAATTTGAAATTTGTTAAAAGATATTTGAACAATTTGGTTTAAAATTAATTAAGAGTGTTTATTGTGATTAATAAGAAGATGTGTTTGTTTTTATAGAGAAAACTTACTTAAAGGCAGTTTATTAAAAAGTTATTTTTGAAATGATTTTCTTGAAGCAATAATACACAATATGATAAATATTGAGCGGTTTATTTGTACCATTTATTTATATAACATTGTACATGGTGGTCCAACATGGTATATCTCTATTCCATTACAAAATAAAACTTAGGTTTAAGAAGACATGCCAAACTAAATAATATATAAAAAGTATTATTTTAGGACTATAATATTCATATTAGAACACACATGAACAGAATTGGAGCACACACAAATTAATAAATACATATTTTAGTCAATGTGGCAGGTTAATGTGTGCTATGTAACTCGATTCTAAAACAATCGTATTAATTGAAGGGCTTGTAAAATAATAAAAAAGGCTTGCTCCAAAAGCAGTTTCCACTAATTGAAAGAAACGTTCAGAACATTGCATAAAAATAAATTTTAATTGAATTTCTATTAATTTTACATTCAAATTTATACAGAGATCTTAAATCATCAAGTATATAATCAAAGTAATCAAATAATCCTTTAATCACTTACTTTATAACATTAACCAAACTTATATATAAAAATGTAATGAACTGTTAAATTACTAATTCAATATAGAGAGTACAAATGAAAAATTGTCTTGATATAAGAAAAAAAGGTAATTCTTTTTACTGAAGAAGTTTGGCGAAATCTTGTAAAAATAGTTAATATTAATTAAACAAAATATTTTACTAAGAAATATACATTCCTTTCTTTAGTAAAAACCGATTTCAAATACATTAATTGCAAACAGGGCAAAATTCGTCCAGATTGCGAACACACCCAAAATGTTATGGCCACCTAATATCCAATGTCCATTGTTAACAAGTAGAAGAACAACTCGTGGGAATTTCTACGTGAGGGAGATGACACGGGTGGTAAGAGCTACTGGCAGCACCCACTGTCCACCGGGGCTTTCCTCCTGACCAAGCTTATTCCAGCATAACCTAACCTAACCTAACCTAACCTAACCTAACCTAGCTTGACATAACCTAGCCTAACTTAACTTAGCCTATGCTGCCATAGCCTAACCTAAACTAACCTAACCTAACCTAACCTAACTTAACTTATCCTGACATAACCCAAACTATCCCAGCCTAGTCTAACCTATAAATACTCGTGTATGTAATTTAGTTAAATTAAGAATGGTGAGGCTGAAAGAACGTACGACTACTAGGCCCCCATGGACTACCTCTGTTATCAAATTAGGGGCGAGATGGCATAGCAACATGGCGTGCCCACAATCTGGACTCCTCATATATCAAATATCTCACGTTCACAAACAGGAATGTTTGGAATCAGGAGGCCACCAGTTTGACGTAGAGAGTCAAACCGGAACCATAAACGATACTCTAAATTAACAGTTAATTTTAAGGAAAAATAACCAGAACAGGAACCCTAAAATTAATTGTTTTTAAGAAACAGAACAGGAATTGGATACAAGTAATAAAAATCCTTTCTCTAGTTATCAAACTAGTGTCCTCTAGGTCTGTATTCTACCTTCCTAGCCCCTCATTAATAAAATGTACGATCTGTCAGCAAAGATTACACAAGTTATTGTGCTCGAATGTATTCCTTCTCATTCCCGTAGCGCTAAGAAATTACCCCTACCATGAGACGAGAGAGTTTTAACAAACGAGGTAGGTGACATCCCCTATGAAATATTGCTTGGAAACTGTGGGGTGGCAACAAGCACCACAGTGGGGGGGTTGTATGATAATGAACTATACACGCTATTATACAAGAAGGTTTGGTAACGGTGTCATAGAAAAGAGAATCTGCCGTAAACATTACCACCGCCACCAGAGTCCCTATAGGTTTTATTTCAAGAAGCGAAGATACAAAGAAGAGCCGGTTTTATAGCCCGGTTCCCGACACAACAGTTTCGTAATGTACGGTGGTATGAACAACACACTAACAAGTATTGTTATTTTAATCTATTGAGGGATTTTACATGTGCTTAAGAAACACTAATTATTCTAGAGCCCTGATTAACAACCTACTTACTACACAAACCACACGGCACCTCTGTCCTCTTATTACTCATCCGGGCTATTTGCATTTAATTAAACTAATGAGGTAGAGCTGGTGAAGGTAAGACTTAGAGGAGATATACCCTCATTTTTTTGTGGGGGGAGTGAAATTGTAAAATTATTTCTTAAAATATATTATCAGTACATTCAGCTGAGATTAAAGCCCCAACCTCCCTATCACCGTAAAACCATATTAGGTGAGCCTTGCAATTAATCTGCGTGACCACTGATGAGAGTTACACATTTTTTTAACGGTGCGGCCAATAAGAGAGCGAGTAATTTTACAGTTTTTATAGTAATTAAATTTTTTTGAGCAAAATAAATCAAATATTTCTCCAGTAGCAACATAGAGCTTAGTTTTCTGCACGTGCTAATGTCAACAGATCTTAAATATATGTTAAGGATGTCCTGGAATTTTGACAAAATACCAGGACACCCTTGACATATATTCAAGATCTGTAGATATTAGCATGTGTAGAAAAACTAAACTCTATGTTGCTACTGGAGAAATATTTGATTTATTTTGGTCAAAAAAATTTAATTACTATAAAAACTGTAAAAATACTTGCACTCCCTTCGGCCGCACCTTAAGTGATAAGTTATACATATATATAATATATATTATAATACGTAGGCTATATATATATATATATATATATATATATAGTGTACCGTAACATGTTGGATCCAATTCAGCTGTGGAAAGGAGACACAAAAACCATTAAAAAAGTTCATATAAACATGTTTCTCATTTAAATTTATTCCCGAGTTTCATCCAAGTGATTCCGCTAAACTGTTTGTACACCATACTAAATGTATCTTCACCTGTTGATCTGATCTTTACCTATTGACTAGGTATGCTCTATGGGTTATTCCATTTACCTTGTATTTTTGAAAGAGTGCGGTATTCTATGACACAACGATTGCAGGCTTGCATTCTGGCCTAAGGTAGCCATAGTTAGCACTTCCCATAATGTTAAACAGCTCCACATTACTGGAGTACAAACATGACTGTAGCTCAGAAACAAGGTCGACTGTGACACATGTGTGTATTAATTTTTTATTTGTTTTTATATCTCCTGTCTACCGCTGAAGTGGTGCCCATATGTAGCTGTACATAATTATTTATACACATTTAGTACAATTTTAATTTATCAAATAGGTTGTATATAAAATATTAACAAATTAGTTCACTTTATATTTTAGACTGAATCAATAAGAACCTTGCTGCTTCCATTCAAACTTTGTTTTTTTCTGAAAATTAGGGTAAAAAAACCTTCCGTGAGTGATACATTGATGATTTGGGGTCTAGTTTTCATTTCCGTACCAGAATCAATGGTAAGTTTTATTTAGTAACCATAAAAAATAGCACTAAATGCTTATGATAATTAAAGTTGGGTTCGAAAGTCACTTTCATCTATGGGCACCCAGTTAAAGGTATAAAGCTGGTCTAGTCTGGTTCAAACTGTGATGGCGAGGTCAAGATTTGAATCCCAGTCGTATGTATTGAAGGCATTTTTTCTCTAGATAGGCTCCCTATCCAGTCCCTGTCACATTCCCCCGTGACTACGGTTAAAATTCCTTTATTTTCTACCTTACTCATCCCCTAACCCATTAGCGTAGATGCGCGGGTAGTCCAAACGGGTATTAAGATGCTGTAACCAAAACATTATAGTATTAAATAGGTAAAATCTGATTTTTCTCTAATTTATATCTTCATTTTCCATACAAATCCCAAATCTCGAATTCAAATCTTGGAAACAAATTTTGTTTCCATTTCTAATTATGTTCACATTAATCATTGAGTTGTTCTGGAAAATAGAAATCATATTTAATTAAAACGTGCTTTGTTTATTATTTGAATGCAAAGGCAGTTTAGTAGTAGATTAATTATCTGATGTTTGACCGTCAGGTTTGTTTTTTAGTAATCATTCTTTGGCTAAAATTCTCAGCACCATCATGAAAAATATAAAAACAATTTTTTTTATTTTGAATCAAGAATATGAATGGTTTTTCAAATCGTCAAATATTGAATATCCCTAAGAATTGGATCGATTCTATGAACCCATTCCTAGCAAATATAGAATCGAGTTAAATGTGTTAGTGTGTTGATAAAACAAGATCATACCTCGTGATGGAAATATGATTCTTCAGAAGGTTCCTCTAAACCACTGATATAATCAAGGGACACACCGGATCTCGAACCCAGCACTTTGTAGCGTTTTGCTGTCACCCCTACGTTTAGTCTTATAATTTGTCTTCATTAGCAGGCGGAGATACTAAGGCCGGACGCCATTAAAAGTGGGAGAAAAAACACGGCCTTAATTAATTTATTTGTTCCTCTTCTTGCGACCGTTCGTATACTCTTTGGGATCCTACTTCTAAGGCCCTTTCATTGTCACGTTTTCTTTCAACTCCTTCTTCTTGTGCTTGAATGTTTTTGTCTATTCCTTTCCTTTCTCATCTCAAGCTTTTTTTTTATCATTTCCAATTATTTTACAATCTTTGTTATCTTCATAATGTTTGAATATCAAAAGTTTTTAAAGTATATTCAGCTCATTATTTATTTATCTGTTTGCTTCAGGTTTATACCTGAATCGGTAGTCACGTGGGCTATGTGTCAAAATCATCTGGTCTGGGTTTCCTGTGTCAGGAAGGCTGAGGCTCGAATCTCAGCTTTGTCTAGTGAGTTTTTATCATGTGTGGTTTCTTAATATCCCTCCACGCAATTAACGGTACATTTTTCTAATTTTACCTTCATTAGTCATACTATATTTTTGTAATAATTACATACGAATAATCCGGATGCTAGTAAGATGTGGATGGAGGAAATACAGTTATATTTACAAATTTATTGATAGATCCCCGGCAAAAAATTCCTCAATAATTTTAATCTCTTTAAAATTTAATTCTACTTTCTAATATGCACGCGGAAAATTTAGTAATAATTTGAAGTCAAAAAAAGATTTATGTCAAAATAATATTTTTAAATACTTTGAATGTTTTGCATGTAGTTAAAAAAAGCTGTAGGATCTATTAAAATATTATGTTTATAATAATTGAATCAAAAGGAGAAATGATCATCAATTTATAAGCATATTGTATTTTTAATAATTTTTTCATCCCATTTAAAGCTACCCAGTATTAAACTTATTTGTTCTTAAACTGTATTTATTTAAATTATTATTTACGACCACAAGTTTTACTACCTGTCCGGGCTATCCACATAGTAACGTATGAGTAGGGTAGAACTATAAAAAATGTTACCGTAATTTCTGGGATGGAGAGTGGTAAGCCACTAAGAAATAAACAACCCAGTACACCTGGCTGGTATTTAAGTTTTTTGACCTTCTCAATACCAGCAAACAAGACCAGAAAATATTGACGTTTTTGTAGAGTTCATCTAGTCTGGTTTACCTAATAAGAAGAGGTTGGGGTTCGATTATATTGTGGGTGTACTAAGGGTGGTTTTACTAAATGATTTCCCACTCTTAATCATACTCAAATTTGGATACATTTATGATATATTCTTCCTTACTCATCCCTATTAAATTAGTTTAGTTAAATTGGTATGTTTTGGACGTGAGACGTGGAGCAAATAAATGATTCAATGCTCCAAACAAACTTTCTCTCTATTTAATCTTAAACCAGAGACATTTACTACAAACAAGTAGAATTTGTTAAACGAAATTATATACACTGTTGCAGAAACACTCCACAAATAGCATAACTGTAATAATTTACATTCTTATAGAAACATTGAAAAAATAGGAGTATCTCTATCCAACAAAGTGTATAACAATTACATATGACTAAGTATTTCATAAAAAGTATATATATATATATACCTATAGTTAAGAAACTGTTGATTTTATAAAAATAGATTCTAGAGTAAAATATGTTTAATTTTAAGAGTTTTACAATTTTACAACGAAAATTTATTTAGTACCTCAAATAGTTGTGGATATATTATCAAAATTGGAAAGTTCTGCCTATGCTAAGTGCCCTTAAATTCATTTTAATGGGAAAACGACAGTTGCCATTTTGTTGTTAATGTTAAACAATGCCTAAATACAAAATTTAATAAAAATCGTTAGAGCGGATTTTGAGATAATCTATTTTAACTCTTTTTATCCTTCAGTAAACTATCCTTAATTTTAGGGGTGGGTACCTAATTTGAAAAACTTCGTTAGGGTACCTTATGAAGACCATAGATACCAAGTCTTAACCCGATCAGTAAAATGGTTTCGCCTCTAGTCTTTTAAACAGACAGACAAACGGCCAAGCATAAACCACTTTTTCTGTTTCAAGAGGTCAACATTTATCAAAATCTCTAGTTCGAATTTTTTTAAAGATTACAATACTTCTCTATCCGAGAGGTTGAAATAAATAAAAAATAAAAAGGTAATGTAAGATAATGAACATTTCAAAACACTTGTCATAGTATATATACAGTAGCCCCATGACTTCTTTGATGCTGACTGACAGTTCACAGCTGACTTCTGACAGACAACATTTAGGTATATACCTAAATTTTGACTGTCAGAAGTGACAGCTGCTAAACACATGTTTTTTGCAGATCATGTGGTTCAGCGTAGGGATACATAATTTGGTCTGGTAACTTTTCAAAGCCATCATCTGTCAGCTGGGAGCTGTCAGTCAACACCAAAGAAGCCATGAGGCTACTGTAATTATAATATTTAGCACCGCGTCTTACTACCCGTTCGGGTTATACGATTAAGTACTAATTACACTAATGAATAAGGAATTGGTAGGGTTGAATTTGGAGGAAGTGAACCCGCATTTTCGTGGAGGGAGAGTGGAAAACTATTTAGGTAAAACCACCCCAGTTCACACGACCGAGATTCGAACCTCGATCTCCTCGTTCTCGGCGGTCGAGCTCAATACGACTAGCGCGTTAGCCAACTACGCCACCGAGGCGGGTGACTTGGCATAGTAATTGTTTGCCCTATCCTTAATCCTTGGTTGTTCTTAACTCTAAGGAAAGGGGTTAAAACTAGTTATAGGGCAAGTTTACTGTAAGACATAGTTTTAAGAGGAGAATCTTTGTAAACGTTTGGTGGGGGAGGAAGCCAATTAGTGTCTCCTGAACCTCGCCTCTTGCCCTTGTTACTGCGCAACACGAGTACCTTGTTATACACAGGGTGTTGCAAGTACCATTAGGAAGACACCATTCAACAAGAGTTCTACTTCCTTCAAGAACTTGACACTAATGATAACAGTAAATACTTATTCCAATATATTTCATTTGCGCGCTCGGTTTATTAAGGTTTTCGCACAGTTATTTGTATTTGAAACTCTTCTTTATTCTGTAATTTTTGATTGTATAGATTTACATTTTATTAAGTTTAAAGCTTTCATAAATGAACCAATTAAAAACATCTTTATCTTGTATTATTGAACAGCTTTCTTAAAAATTAGTAGCACTATAGGTAAATATCAAAAACCATAAACTCAAATTTACACAAAAGATTTTTTTTCATAGATAATGTCAATAATAATAATAATAATAATAATAATAATAATAATAATAATAGGGTAGTAAGGAATATATATACGTAATTTAAGTTAATCAGTGAATGTATGAACTCAAATTATAACATGATTTTAAATGTCATAAAAAAAGTGTTTGAAGTCTCTAAAAAGTTTTGAGCTATACATCCGCACAAAAATCACAAAACCATTAAACTGTCGATCGTCTTTGCAACAAAACACGTGATTTGTACAAGCAGGAACACTTAGTTTGGTGATTTTTCACCTGTATTGGATTGTTTAACCAAAACATTAGCATTTAATTAACATTTAAATTAAACATTTATCCCTTCAAAATCCATTAATTTACAAAACAGACATTCATAGAATAATAGTATTTATATTAACACGTAGCCTACTTCAACACTTGAATTTTCGATTATATTCTTTTACATAGTTTTAATGAAAATGTTAAATATGTACACATATAATTTAAATGATTTTTTATTATATGCGTATATACACTATATAATTTTAATGAAAACTATATATATCTGGGTTATTATTTACTAAGAATTTTAAAATTTCGCTTCATTGGGCGTTTTCACATTTACCAACACGACACCGACACCGTTGTCGGTGTTCAAGAAATCTTAGGTTAACTTATCGAATGCTTTCACATCCACCAACATGTCGTAATTGTGTCGTCGTACGCACCGACATGTCATTGTGTCGTCGTACGCACCGACATGTCACCATTGTGTCGTCGTATGCACCGACATGTCACCATTGTGTCGTCGCACGCACCGACATGTCATCGTGTCGTCGTACGCGCTGACATGTCATTGTGTCGTCGTACACACAGACATGTCGCCATTGTGTCGTCGTACGCACCGACATGTCACCATTGTGTCGTCGCACGCACCGACATGTCACCATTGTGTCGTCGTATGCACCGAACATGTCATTGTGTCGTCGTACGCACCGACATTTCGTCATTGTGTCGTCGTACGCACCAACATGTCGTCATTGTGTCGTCGTATGCACCGACATGTCATTGTGTCGTCGTACGCACCGACATGTCGTCATTGTGTCGTCGTATGCACCGACATGTCATTGTGTCGTCGTACGCACCGACATGTCACCATTGTGTCGTCACACCCACCAACATGTCGTAATTGTGTCGTCGTACGCACCGACATTTCGTCATTGTGTCGTCGTACGCACCGACATGTCGTCATTGTGTCGTCGTATGCACCGACATGTCATTGTGTTGTCGTACGCACCAACATGTCACCATTGTGTCGTCGTACGCGCCGACATGTCACCATTGTGTCGTCGTACGCACCGACATTTCGTCATTGTGTCGTCGTACGCACAGACATGTCGCCATTGTGTCGTCGTATGCACCGACATGTCATTGTGTCGTCGTACGCGCTGACATGTCGCCATTGTGTCGTCGTACGCACCGACATGTCGTCATTGTGTCGTCGTACGCACCGACATGTCATCATTGTGTCGTCATATGCACCGACATGTCACCATTATGTCGTCGTACGCGCTGACATGTCGTCATTGTGTCGTCGTACGCGCCGACATGTCATCATTGTGTCGTCGTACGCGCTGACATGTCGTCATTGTGTCATCGTACGCGCAGACATGTCATCATTGTGTCGTCGTACGCGCCGACATGTCATCATTGTGTCGTCGTACGCACCGACATGTCGTCATTGTGTCGTCGCCCCAGTAGAGCCGGCCGGCCGACAGTTTGCCACACAGATTTATGTTTGCTACATGTGCGTACACATTTTGTTGTGAACTAGGCGTATATTTATTAATTATAGAATGGTATGGCCAATATTAAGTATGATGAGGTAACTTTAATAGAGCTGATATGTGCCCTCTAAATATCTTACTTTTATAACCGGGTGCACCCAAAACCCAATCCCAAAACAGATATTCAAGAAATGTTGCGGTCATCATGTGAAGGAAACTAAACTATATGTTTATATTTAAGAATTTTATTATCTATTTTGACAAAAAAAAAATGCAAACACACTGACATTTTCTCGCGTACCCTACATACTCACCCAAGCCATTAAATCACCAAAGCAGGTTTTTATTTATTTTGTAGTAATGGACACTTAGTGGTACTAGTGGAAGGTTTTGTTGGACAGAGAAAAATGGCGTGTGTGCTTGCGTGTGTATAGAGAAACAAGAGGGGTAATTACTGCATGGGCCCACAGGGTGTGCGAAATGTCCAGTGTACTGTGAGACCCTCACTTAATATAGATTCATTCTAGCATTGGGGTGTTCCAAAACTCGGAAATAACCAACTATGCTATATAGTTTGCTATTATTTTAGTACCGCATCTTACAGCCTATTCAGGTTGTATACATATTATATACTAATTACGCTAATGAGCTAGGAATAAAGGAGGTTGAATGTAGAGGAAATGTACCCATATTTGCGTGGAGTGAGAGTGGAAACCTATCTAGGAAACAATTTTCAGTATATTGACCGGGATTCTAGCCCTAATCCCCCTGGCATCAGCATTCTAGTCTGACACGATAGTAACGCCCTAGACCATGCAGTCACCGAAGCAGGTTGCTACATAGTTACCAAGACTTTAACTATACAATTTAATTTGATAAATTATGACAATCTATTTAAACAACAAGTTTTTTAAAAGTATGTTTAATACAAGAGGTATTTTTTAGCCCCCTTGCTACGGGTTTTACTAATAGTTTGGCAGCTAACTACATATTTTCAATACTAGGATAAAGGTGGTAAATATATAATTAAGAAAAAAATTCCTTAATTTGAATGGAGAGGGAGGGGAAAACTATTTAGGAAAAAAAAACCTCAGTACATCAAGCCAGGGTTCAAAACACATTACCAGCCCATCAGATTAGAGAAGGTGGACTCCAGAGATCAAATTTATTAGGCTTACTATTTCAAATCATCTAATTGAAGGAAATGTATCGGTAAAGGCTTTGATTATAATATTTAAGTATTAACATATCTGTTTTATAGCAGACCTGAAGTTATGGACAATTTTTATTCAACAACCAAGGGGTGTGGTAAACATGTTAGTGAGAGAAGAGAACTGGAATCACTATTGGTTTGGTAATTACATTAAACATAGTTTCAAACTGACACCTGGACATGTAAATCGAGCCCAGAACTCTTGACATAGCGTGTAAATTCTCTACCACTAAGCTAGTCAGAAATTATCACTTACTCAGGTCCATTCTTTACCCATAGTTTGATACAGAATATATAATGGAGTGTGGATTAATCGGTTACTATCCATACCAAAATTAATTGACACCTTTTGGGAATATTTTCAACCTTATGTAATTAAATATTGTACTAAGGGTTGCATAAGTCCGACCCCGAGTCACGGGTATCTGTGATTTAATAATATTTCTAGGAACCAATGAAATGGTACGTCCGTTTTATACTCTGCCTTAAACTATGAGTGGAGGGCTACCATTTGAGGAGGAATATAGCTTGACAGTGTCGTAGCTTGCAGCTTTAGTAAATCTAGAGCATGCAAGGATGACATAAGCCTAAAAACTTAAACTGTCAACTGTCCTGAATCAGCAGTCACGTATTTGTACTAGGTCATGTTTTAAAAAACAGAGATTGTTTTGCCAATTAGCAAAAGTAGTAACTTAGGGGAAACACACCTCCTTTTTTAGTATAGAACAGCGAATTTTTAGACCTTTTTAGGAGAGGGGTGACAGGGAAGGACGCCAGTTGACAAGGGGTTATTCTGAAGTGCTCTACATACTCAGCTACCGAGCTACAGCATATTGTGAGGAGAATATCCTACAGCTTGATTTCCTATTCAGTACAGAGGAGGACGCCCTAATACATCTTGAAAGTTTGAGTTAGACAAAGACCGTGCAGCACTGGGTGGTCGTGTGTTCGACACAAGTTACAACACCGAAGATAGGTCAGGGCACGAAACTGCTGAGTAGGGACAGTGATATAACAAAGAACTTTTTATAAAATTGTTCAGTTAGCTCTAAAACCTATATCACATTTTATGCACTATTACGGTAATTAATCTATTTCAATAAACAAGATCAAAATGAACTCCACAATTATTTGCCGCTGCCTACCCATCCCACTAAGCTATCTTGATATGTCGGCCTATGGTAGGGAGGGTAGCGACAATAGATTAATTATATACCATTGGAGCGTCGAGCCAATGGTACGGACTCGATTCCTGTGTCCACATATAGTTTTTTCCACTATATTTAATTACATTACATATGATCCTATTACACAGCTACATCCATAGCAAAGCCAATATACACCTATTGTTATTTAATTAAGTGTATGACGTTAAAGATACTAAGATAAATCAAACTGAAGTGTGAGCTTAAAAACTTTTGATCTCTTGATTGCATTCGTTCTATTTGAATAGGTAAAACATTTTTTAGGGAAAAAAAATTATGATCATGGAATACTTTTCAAAACCCAAAAGGTTCGACCTTCTTACCCGTCGTTGCGTGTAAAATGATAGTGGAACACTTTGGATGGTGTGTGGATATAGATAAGTCTTTTAGTGTCTTTCCCGGCTGTCAGATAAGACTGAAGTAAGATTAAATATAATTTTACTATATCTACAAATATAGACGATTTAAAACATTGAAACCTATTGTTTGCAATATTGGAAAAGTGCCGTGTTACCACCCACTCTACTACCTCTTAGCTAACAAACTACACTATGTCAGTTTCTCACCAGTGAATATTGACAAAACAACCTTAAACGTTGAAAATTGGAATAGATAATTACTTTATAAATATCTGGTCAGATATTTATTTGACTACATAAAAGAGCCTAATGGGCATCTTTGAAATTGTTACAAAGTGTCTGGTTCACTACAGTGAATACAGACTGAATAATTTTAGAAACAGTTAAAGCAAATTTAATATCACATAGTCTTGAGCTAGTTCTATCCAGTCCACCTCAATACACTATATTATTTCAAGTCCATTCTAATGTTATCCTCCCATCTGCGTCTAGTTCTTCCCAATGGTCTCTTCCCATTGGGTTTGCCAGTCGATACTCTGAAAATGGTTCTAGAGTCTTCCATTCGCACTGCATGTCCTATACACCGTAATCTAAGGGACTTTATTATCCTAACAATGTCTGTGATGTGTACATGGTAAGAAACTCATAGGTATGTAACCTCCTCCACTCCCCAGTAGCCTTATCCCTTTTTGGACCAAATATCTTCCTAATCAACTTATTTTCAAACATCCTAATATTTTTTTTCGTCACGTAAGATAAGAGAGCATGTTTCACACCCATAGAGAGCAACCAGTAAAGTTTTTGATTTATATATTCTGAGTTTTACATTCCCTTAAATCAAGCGAGATGTCCACAACTTACTGCGTTACACTTAATAATTAATGAATAGCCGCATATATGGGCGCGTGGACTAAGCGTTAAACTCACTGAGTTGGATGATTTTGGGATGTTTTTTTCTAAAGGTTTGTACACTGTTCCACCTAAATGCGGGTACATTTCCTATAAACTTTCCCTTACTAATTTATATTCCAATAGTTTAAGTTTGTTCGCTATCATGTTTAGGGACGAGGAGGATATTATTGAGAGGAAATTAAACCTCATGTTTGTTTAGGAAGAATAGGAAATTATCCAGGAATAAACAACCACAGTGCACCCGATAGGGGGGGTCAAACCCCTAATGACCTGTGATCAATAAGCCAGATGAAATGTGCTTGACATTATGGCTGCTTGCCCACTGATGGATGTCATTTGTCTAGTTAGAAATGTAGATAGCAAGAACTGATATTAATAAGCGACAGAAAAGAAATAATATTTGTAATGAATCCATAAAAAGAGATCTTATCATTTATAGAGCTATTAGATGAGTGTTAGTAAATGGAAGAACGTCTGTAATCTTTGGGTTGGGTAAGTTATTCGTTGAGTTGTTGGCAACTGTGATTAAACTTGTAATTGCTATAGTAGAGTGATTGCACGCCCCTCCACAGATGGCAGCACACGGTAAAAAACGGGTGGTGGTTGTTATAAAGGGGAGAGGGTGGAACAATTACTAAAGAAGGGGTGGGTTAATTAGCAAGGAGGAGTAAGGAGAACGATACCAGAGATAACTTTAGATCCCCGCTGCTTTCATTCACAGGAAAGTTTTGTCACACGCTTGGCTTACCCTACTCAAGACCGCGAGGTTTGGCCGAGACCCGCCTGTTGCTGTGGATTAGTGGAGAGGGATCCCAAATAGTTTTAACTAATGAACTTTCCAAGTTATGTATTTTGTACTGGTGAGATACGGACTGCCTTCTGGACTATAGGTGGATCTGTGAGTAAAGGCAAGTTCTACATTAACGCTAGTCGTCTTGATAGTATCGTAAGAATCCTGACAATTGCATTGTTTTATTATTGTAGATTGTAGAGTTTGTTTGAAAGGAAGGTACACATAGGGTTGGTGTTGATGGAACCTTCCCATGAATACCCTAGAACGAACTAAACTAAAATTTAACATAATGGAAGACTTGGTGGTCTAGGGGTAAGGTGCCAGACTTCTGTGCTGGCGGTCCGGGGTTCAATCCTCGGTCCCGGCACAGATTTATCTGATTGCCAAACCCTTCCTTCACCTCTGACAATACGTGTATTAATCACAACTTGTGAATGTGAGGAATGCCAGGCCTCCACCGTGGTTCGGATTCCACGTTAAGCTGTAGGTCCTCCATTTCATCTCACAATCACCCTACCATTACACATTAGCGTAAGTGCGTACAACCCGAAAGGGTAGTAAGACGCGGTGCTAATAATAATAATAATAATAATAATAATAATAATAATAATAATAATAATAATAATAATAATAATAATAATAATTTAACATAGGCCATAAAAAAACTGTGTTTACAAAAAATGTAATAGTAATAATCATATGCGTTCCTAAAATAAAAGTAAGGCCCTATGGCTAAAATAATTACTAAGGGATTCTCCTAATTGGAGGAAAATATCTTCACACTCCAGTATTAATGTAAAAGACAGCTCTGAAGCTTTAAAATCACTACACCCAACCCCAATTATTATCTTATAAGGCTCTCTTGTGATCCTACTAAAAATGACTTTATTTGTTTGAAGAAAGCTATATTACTGTTTCCAACCATTTACTTCCATCTTAGAACTGAGAAATTTCTGGCTAGATTCATGTTTTTTTGTTTTTTTTTTATTTCGTGAAAGTAAAAACATAAGATTTTGAATCGTACTGATACCATTCACCTCCATGATGATGATAATATTATTTGAAATAATAAACCACTTCTTGAATATCTCGGTTTTTATAGACGTCTTCACCGCGTCTCATCAATCCAGTAGGCGGCCTTCGTAATTATTTATTTGCAGTCCTGAAGCGACGAGCACATAAAACCGGTGCCGGTCCACGGACCACTATTTGGAAGACACTGGACTAACAAATTCTTTTCAATCATGAGGTATTTAATTATATTTGTTCGTGGCCCCTAATACAGGTCAACATAGTTAAAGGTACAAACACTACTCAGAAAGAGCGGAAATAAAAAAAACTCGTTTGGTTTTCCCAGAAATAAAACTTACTACTTTATAGATGAATTTATGAACATTTAACTCTGTCATTTTTGTTTCTAAATTAAAAGTATATTAATTTAAAACTACCCACTTCGGTGTCCGCATGGTTTAAGGCACTTTTCTCGGCCGGATACCGGAAGATCAGGGGTTCGATCCTAGTCTGGTGTATTGAGGGTGGTATTTCCTAAATTGTTTTCCACTCTGCCTCCACACAAATGCGTGTACATTTAATCTATGATTCGACCTTACTAACCCCTACTAAATTAGTGTAATTAGTACATAGGCGTTTAAACCCGAACGGGTAGAAAGTGCATGTGCTAAAATAACACTAACGAAGTTCATTGATTTTTATGTTTATTTTACCACCGTGTCTTACAGTTCAACCAGGCTACACGCATTTAAATTCGATAGTAGAGCAGGGTGGAGGAAGGTAAATGTTAGAGGAGAAATGTTAGAGGAGAGAGAGTGGGGAACTATTTAGGAAAAAAGCACTATTGGTACATACAGCTGGGACTCGAACCTCGATCTTCCCGTTGCCGACAATCCGGACTAGATAAACCAGTCATTTATTCCACGGGCCTACTTATGAGTGTAGCCGACTTGTATTAATCATTTAATATCTCTTCTAAACGTCATCTAACAGGTATTAATTAGTTCAACGACTAGACTTGGGATTTATTCGCCACTTTTTATCATTGTGTTGTTGGGTTTGTTGCATAACTATCTTAAAATAATAAACAATATTATCTAAATATAAGATGTCTATAATAAATTATGCATTTTTTTATTTATGGTGACCCTTAGGAGAAAGAAAGTATTGTGTTGGTAAAAAAAGATTTCGAGATTTTGATGAATGCCATTGTTTCATGACCTCCAGAACCCGAAAAAGGGGTTTTCGCATTGCCGTCTGTTTACCTGTTTTTTGGCCTGGAGCTGAGACCAATTTACCGATTGGTCTAAGCCTTGGTATGAATAAAGTCCCGTGTAGGGTTTTTTTGAACTATAGATTTAACACCATGTACAATCATGGATAGTTTAAGGGCGAGAAGAGAGAAAGTCAATTTTTCTCAAAATGCAATCTAATTATTTTGGTTAAAATTTGTATCTAGGTATAGCTAACATACATTATAAAAAAAATTGTATACACAATTTTTCCGGGAAAAGTACCAGAAGATACTTTACATAAGCAGATATCTTCAATTCTGATCATTCTTCAGTGTGCTAGTCTCTCTTTGAGATACGAAATAAATTAAAGGCCAAATTGCAGGGTTATTAAGAATGGATAAAATTTATTTGAAATATTTTTTTTTTAAAAATTCAATATTTTCCGATCTAGAAGCCAATATATTTTTTAAATAGATCTTTGGGAGATGGGGAGATGAAAATTTACAAAACTAATACACTCTGTATAATCAGAAAAATATTTAAATCAGAAACTCCAAAATGGGGAAAGGGTCTCGAAATTTGCTAAGCTAATAGAAAGAAGAAACTACTTCTTAATAAGATAGAAAATTACACTTTTGTATGAGAGACTAAAAAACTCAAAAATTGAGAGAATTCCAAAACCAAATATTATAGAAAAGAGGGTGAAGGTGTGTATCAATTACATAATTAATAATACATAGTGAAACTATTGCCTTGCTAATGGTGACGTAGCCATTAAAACACATATTTTTGCCCTAGCATGAACTGTTTTGCTCTTTGATGAGCTATGATGTTTCTTTTTTTCTAATATGTTTTCGTAACAGTGAATATAAATTCACTCATCCTCCTTGGTGAACAATTGTGCTATTTTCTTAATTTTATGTTTCTGTAACAACTCCCAGTGTTTCTTTTTACATATCTTTCGAGTTAAAAAAAGCATATAGTTTATAAAGGCTGTATGGCACACCATACCATTTATTTTTAAGTGTAAAGCTAGTTTGGAATGGTATTTTTTTTACTTCTTAAAGAACTTATTTTACAACATTTATTAGAAACTAAACCGTAAATGTAAGAAAAAAAAATAATTAGACATATTTTCAACTATTTCTAGATAAAAATAATGTGTTTTTTCGTTGTACCCAGTTGTATTACTAATAAATCCCACAAAAAATTATTACAAGCTAATTTAATGAAAACAAAATCCTCTTGAGCACGCAGGTTATTTAAAAGGCCTCGAGCGAAAACATACACCCCCTTCCTTGCCAAATACTCTCTCACGTGATATACAGTCCTGTGAACCAAGCACAGGTTCTAGCCTACTCTAGTTTGATTTTTTAAAAAAAGGCATTCTTCTGAGTGTATTGAACCCTCCATATTTCCCATCATCCCTAAGCTCGCTCCAAGGGCAGAGGTGATGCTCTACTGGTGACATTTAAACAACGTTATTTTACTTCTACGACAGCAAAAAGCCAGGCTGATCATTCTTTCCTCATTTTTTTTTTAAAAAAATCGAAAGAATTTTTTTATAGCTTTATACTTGCGATGTTTAAAAATAGATTATTCTAATGAAGTTAAAGTCAACTTTCCACTCTTCCGTGTAGTGAACCCGTTTGTGAAAAAAAAAATTACCATCCTCTTTATGTGAGATATTTTTTTAGTGTTTTTGTTGTTGTTATATTGAAGATCAAGGGCTATGCATGAATACATAAGCTTTGTTTGATAGGGACGTCAATAATTTAAATAATCGTTTTATTGAACCAATTTGTGTTTGCTTTGATTTTAGCTTACCCGTATCGATGGGTGAGCGAACTAAACGTCAAGCTCCTCTAGTTTGGTTTGCCGGTGACGGAGAGTCTGGAGTTTAAATTCAGGTGGGGTGTGGAAATATTTCTTTTTCTCTAAATTATTCCTCAATGTCCCTCTACACAATTTAGGGTCTATATATTATTTATAATCTCTAAGTAGCGTAGTTAAGTACGGACATCCTGAACAGTTATAAGACGCGATGCAAAAAATAAATATAGAGTAAAATAATTTTATCGACATTAATCCTCTAATTAATTTGATATTACGCTTATTACAGACTTATTTAAATTAATTTTACAAGATTTAACTTGGATGCGCCTGCTAATATATCCTTTGTTAAAGCTGTAATACCTATCCAAGCTGTCCCTTGTTCAAGCTGTATTACCTATCCAAGCTGTCCCTTGTTCAAGCTGTATTACCTATCCATGCTGTCCCTTGTTCAAGTTGTAATACCTATCCAAGCTGTCCTTTGTTAAAGCTATATACCTATCCAAGCTGTCCCTTGTTAAAGCTGTATTACTTATCCAAGCTGTCCCTTGTTAAAGCTGTATTACTTATCCAAGCTGTCCCTTCTTCAAGCTGTATTAACTATCCAAGCTGTCCCTTGTTCAAGTTGTAATACCTATCCAAGCTGTCCTTTGTTAAAGCTGTATTACCTATCCAAGCTGTCCCTTGTTAAAGCTGTATTACCTATCCAAGCTGTCCCTTGTTCAAGCTGTATTAACTATCCAAGCTTTCCCTTGTTCAAGTTGTAATACCTATCCAAGCTGTCCTTTGTTAAAGCTCTATTACCTATCCAAGCTGTCCCTTGTTCAAGTTGTATTACCTATCCAAGCTGTCCCTGGTTAAAGCTGTATTACCTATCCAAGCTGTCCCTTGTTCAAGCTGTATTACCTATCCAAGCTGTCCTTTGTTAAAGCTGTATTACCTATCCAAGCTGTCCCTTGTTCAAGTTGTATTACCTATCCAAGCTGTCCCTGGTTAAAGCTGTATTACCTATCCAAGCTGTCCCTTGTTCAAGCTGTATTACCTCTCCAAGCTCCCTCTGACTCCAACTGTATTAACTACCTAAGAGACAGGATATTGGTGGGGGGAAACGGCTTCCTAACACATCGATAGTAGTTGCTAACAAATCTGTAAAAGCCTCTCTGGTCCTTTGGCTACGCTAAATTACATCTCTCTGTAGGTCTCATTCTGAAATATCAAACATACTGATTCAATCAAATTTAAATTATGGGGATTTCACGTTTCCATTGTGGGTGTATTTGACATGAATTCCTGATAAATGAACCCTGTCACAAAGTAAGCTACTTATTAGCATCCTCACACTATTAATATTACAAAAGAAGATGAAAAAGTAGGGAGTATTTGGTACGTCAATATTAATTTGCACTCAGAGTAATTTTGCAAATTGGTATGAGGTGCTTTATTATACGCCAACAATAAAAAAGGGGATGCAATATTTTAGACTTAAAAAAATCCTAATTTACAGATGAAAATATATAATCTCTTTATGTGATTGTGATTATGATAATGATGAGTACATTGATTGTTGTAATTACGTAAAGTATTCAAAATTATTATATTAAACATTTATTGCTAAATATATACGCTTATGACATGGCTTAGTAGATCAAGAACTCGGAATGTTAGAAGGTCTTCAGGAAAACCATATTTTAATATCGATTGATCAAATTTGTTAACTTACTATGACATTAGTCTAAAACTATTTAAATAGCTTGGATACTTATATTATATTAATATTAATTTTTAATATATATTCTCCTCCCAATATTTAATAAATCATTGGTTGTCAATGTTTAAAGTAATTGTATTACGTTTTAAAAATGAAATATGATTTACCATTTTATTAATAAAAGAGTTTATTTATACTATGATGGAAATAAGTTATGGTAGTGGGATAATTTTCACAGTTGAATCTCCAAATGTTATCAAATATTACACGTTTTAAAGCCACCAATATTTGTATAATTCTTGCATGAATAGGCACCTTCTGTACGTCCATCCAGAATTCTAACCCCAAACTCCCCGTCACAAACCAACCAACCAAACCACTGGACTTACACGTGGGCGTATCAAGTCTGGTTTGAGTGTGATGGGAATGCTGAGGCTGGAATTCCGGACTGGTGACTGAGGGTGTTATTTCCTAAGTAGTATCCCACTCTGACTCATCGCAAATACGAGTAAATTACCTCTAAAACTATACCCTTTCCCCTTCCTCATTAGTGCAGTCACACTCATATGGCCTGGACAGATACTAAATGGGGTGTGTATCATTTTAAAAGGAATATTTAACTATTGTTATTATTAGCACCGCGCCTTACTACCCGTTCGGTTTATACGCACTTACGCTAATGTGTAATAGTAGGGTGATTGTGAGCTAAAATGGAGGACCTACAGTTTAACGTGGGATCCGAACCACGGTGCAGGCCTGGCATTCCTCACATTCACAAGTTGTGATTAATACACAATTAATACACATCTTGTCAGAGGTGAAGGAAGGGTTTGGCAATCAGATAAATCTGTGCCGGGACCGAGGATTGAACCCCGGAGCCCTAGCACTGAGGTCTGACACCTTACCCCTAGACCACCATGTCACCAGTATACAACCAATCATAGACTTTCAATTTTTAGTCAAATAATTTGAAAAATAATGTAAATGAGTCGAGAGCTAGTTTGAAAGGGATGAGTTCGAATGACTTGCCTAGCGGCTTAGTTTGAATTCTAGTTCTAAGCCTACGGGAAGCGCAAACACGATTTTTTTTTTTTAGCAATCCTGCGGGGAAATGATGAACTAGTATAAAGTTGAAAATCAACAAAACAAGCGCGTACGCAAATAAAGAGAGATTCTAACTTGAGACCCCACCCCCGGTCCTTGAATGTCAAAGTTGGTTGGTTGTAGAGATCCAGGGGCGACCTCCGTCTCATATCGCTACTGCCTGAGGCATACTCGTCTTTAGTTCATATTATCTGTGAGGGGAAGAGGGGGTTTGTAATCAATGGGTTTATGGGGTTGGGCGGGAGAGGGTGGGCGGTTTTCATCTCCAACTTTTGTTTTATCCACTGTGTCTTACAACTCGTATTTGATATCTGCATATTTACACTAAACGGGTAGAGATGAGGAAGAAAATGTGATGCATTTGCTTGATAAAAAGAGATGAATTATTTAGGAAAAATATAGTACACCCAGCAGAGATTTGAACTCGTTACCGGCAAACTAGACTATGGCATTTAGTCTGCGTGCTTACTGATCTAAAACGCTCCATTATTATGATGGCCATGTTTGTCTGCCCCTGATTGTACTGTACATCCAATAAATATCAAACCTTGAGTGCAAACGAGACAATTTTTCGATAAATTCTGTCCATTTTATACTTCTTCCCCACACTTTTATTTCTAACCCCTAACAACAAGGTTATTTTGTACCCAACTTAGGTAAACTAAAAAGAAACTTATATCAGCAATTTTTTCACGGAATATTAATATAAATCTTTTCTCACAGTACCATTACAAAAATTTACTTTTGGGAGCGAAGGGGATGTGATAAAAGATCAGCGCTTTCTCAGTTCTTATTGCAAAACTTTTTTGCCAAAACAAATCAAACATTGCTTCATTACAAACATAGAATATAATTTTATACACATGCTGATATCACAATTTGTTGACTATCTTTCATGAGTATAATGGTATCAGATGATACACATTATAAATGAAGAGAAAATGTTGTCATTAAGTTCTAGGATATCCTTGACAGATATTCAAGAGCTATTGAGGTCACCCTGGCACGAAAATTAAACCCTATGTTTCTATTGTAGATTTCCTTTTATATTTCATCCCAAAAAATGTTTGCTATAAAAATTGCAAAAATACTGTCCTTTCCTCACGTCCCTTACACTACCACCTTAATGCTAAGCCACTTGTAAGAAAAACTAAATTTAATCCTCTATACTACTCTATAGAGCAGTGATTTTCGAATTTTTGACCATACACCATACCTAACATATCACACCATGTGGTAGATATATCCTTTGTACTTTGATATTGAAACGGGTGATCGGTGGGTCGTGAGTGGTTCGTATCTCAGCGTATGAACTTTGAGCTCTTTTCAGGATATTGTGGTTAGTTGTTGATCAAACATATGCACGAACACGGAGTTCTCAAGGCTCTGACTAGAGCAAATACATGCACTGACTTAGATGCAATTTAAAGTCACTTAATTATTTTAAAATAATCATAAATACATACGTAATTAAGTAAGTAGATAAACACACACTTAAAATAGAATTAAATTAGATTATACATATAAATAAATACCTAATCGTGCCATTCCCTTACAAGGTAGGCAAGAAACTGTGCATATAGCCCAAAAGACAACACCTCTTTACTTAATCCTGTAGCCCAAACTCTCGGCTAAGAGGGGCCCAAATACAAATAATGGAAATCAACAAAAGGATAAGTTAAGATAAGTAAATTAGAGTGGGCAGTGAGAGTAATTATTTTTTATGATGCTGGACCCGTAATACGTCCCAATAAAAAAAAGGAAACACGGTCCTCCTTACAACAAAATATAAATATAAGTAGAAAGATTAAGTTACAAGGGGAGATGCCAGGGTAATATGATTGCATAAACTAGGGATAACCAGACTTAATTATATATATAAAGACGGCAGGTCAAAAAATAGAGTTTTATTATATGCAATATTTAACAATATGATATATTTGGGCGTGATATTCACTTATTCTTTTTATTTTTGATATGATTTTATATTACAACATAATATTATAAATGCCCTTTCACCAGTAATTCCTTGACACATAGCAAGATTAAAAAATTTAAATGTAGCAAAAATTTTAATTTATATTTTATGTTTATGAAAATCATACTCAACGTCTAGCATAAATAATTTCGACATCTTGTTCATACAGATATCTCTAAAAGGTAAAGTCTTTTACTTTTATCATTGTGAACTCCAACTAGAATAGTTTACTTTTTTATATTTATACACAACTAACAATATTTCGCGCATTAACATTTGAATGTTCTGGCACAATGTCCGTACTGAATCCTTCACAATAAATCAAAATAAATATTTATAATTCCTAAGTCATAAGTCTAAGTTTAAATTTAATGTTTTTAGAACACATAGATTACGCATGGCATTACCATTAATATGAAAATGTTCTTGACTTAATGTCCTTACTTAAATCTTCCAAACATATCATTAATAATTTACAAGTCATAAATAAACTTTAAGTTCGTTAAATATTCTAAGTTTAAATTTGATGTTCACACACCACATACTTTGACAAAAAAAAAATATAAATAAATATGTAAATAAATATCCGAAAGAGAATTTTGATATAAAAAAAATATAAGAAAAATATATTATGCCAAAAATGAATTTCTCCTTACATCTTTTCTATTAAACAAGTCCTTGAAGCCTAAGCTTCGTCCGTCTGCTTCCAGACCTGGCCTAAGAGTGACGCCATAGTTTCCTGGGCGGTCTTTTATACGGTGCAAACTCCATGAACACAAGAGACAGGATCCACAAAGGGAGGGGGGGAACGTGCGTGACCATGGAAACATCGGTATTTTTCTAGAATCCGAACTCGTGTATTCTAGAAAGAAAATTCTCTTCTTCTGGGGTTGGCGTCGGTTGGCACTATGCTAGCGAACTCTAGCGGGGCGTGTCCGGACTCTTGTTTCACAAAGGCAGTCGTTGACTGGGTGAAGTAGGGGCTGGATGTGTTTATGTTTTCTCGACTGTAGCTGGGATGGTGATATTGGGTAAGTAATATTTTGATGACTCGTTGACTAACATTAGCTTGTAGCCATATGAATGCTACAATCCATAATCACTTTCTCCACACTTTCCAATCCTTGCATACTCCATTCCCTTCAACAACATCCAAACACCAAGTCATATATGCCCTTTTATTTTTACAAGTCTTAATGTTTTTCTTCATCACACATTCGTCTACAACAGCTGTTTACCAGATCTTACATAGCCTACCCCTTTCTTTTGATCCACACATTTCTACCATCATATATTTTCCTCGTCCCTCGATACACCCCTCTCAATATGTCCAAGCAAACGTAAAGCTCTTCTTTCACACTGACCTATTGGATTCCCTTTCAAAGCCCACTCCTTCAGCACCCATTCATAACTGACTCTGTCCATACAATTTTTTCCACATACATTTATTAGGTATATATTTCACTCAAACTGCATTCGCCTTGCTTTTGTATTTCTCCTGACGCTTCATATCAATACAACAATGTTGGCGTTAGCACACTTTTATACACTGCCATGTTTGCCTATTTCGATACTACTTCATTCTTTGCAATATCTCATATACAAACAACTACTTCCCAAGATGCAGTCACACCTCTGTCAATTTCATCATATATCCTTCCATTTTTACAAAACATTCTACTTAGCTACACAAAATCATTCACTTGTTCTAACAGTTTTCCATTTATACTAAGCTGACAACCATTTCCTGATCCGTCACTATCCAAAACTATCATCTTAGTTTTTGAGACATTATTCAAAGATCCATTCTACCTGTCCCCACTTCACCTGCATGTAGTAGCGCTCACATTAAAATTGTGCCATTTTCACACCAACTTCGTCTTCATAAGCATCCCTCAAACACCTATCCATGGAGATAAAATACAAACTTGTCTAACACCCTGTTCAATGTCAAACCTTCGCTCAAAGCTCAATCCACCCTATCGCACGCTTTATTTCCATCATACGCCACCATAATTGCAGCTACTAACCATATATCCACACCATAATCTCTCAGAAAATTCAATAAAATAATCTTATTAACTCGATCAAACGCTTTCTCTAGATCAACAAAGCCAAATACACGTTCTTCCTTACTGCAATACATTTATCAATCACTTGTTGCAATGCAAATATCTGGTTCATGCAACCGCTACCTCTCATGAAACCACATTGTAAACCCCTAATCTTGCTCGCAGTTTTTTCACGCACCCTTTAAATTATATTATGGAACACATACAATCACTTATTAAAATATTTAAAAGTATTCACTAATAATATACATTATAAAAACCAGTTCACCACTTAGCCATCAATGCCTACGTCAGCCATGTAGTTCATGTAAATCACCACTTGCTCCCACACACAACACACCTCGTTGACCCACGCTTCATGAAACCCGGACATGCTGGTCCACTTACAGATGCGCTGGGCCACTCTCGGACACGCTGGTCCACTCTCGGACACGCTAGTCCACTCAAGGAGAAGTTGGCCCACTCGCGGACACGCTGTTATACTTAATACACTAGCCTGAACTCGGACTGGGATTCCCCTGCTGACTACCTGCCGTGTTTATATATAGGTCATAGTCAGAATCTGGAAGTCTCCATTTCTGAAATACTGGTTTTGAAAAAATGAACCCAGATGTGTCACTTTACTTTCAAGTAAACTTGCCCCTACCCCCTCTAAGACCATAGCAGTAAGGCTACCCTAACTAGCTGCTAAACAAAGATGAAGGAGAGAAAGAGAGGGAGGGATAACAGAAAGGGAAAACAAATGTTAAGTACGCCAGCTCCTCAGTAGGACCCTTATTATTATTATTATTATTATTATTATTATTATTATTATTATTATTATTATTATTAGCACAGTGTATTACTACCCGTTTGGGTTGTACGCACTTACACTAATGTGTAATGGTAGGGTGCTTGCGAGATGAAATGGAGGACCTACAGCTTAACGTGGGATCCGAACCACGATGTAGGTCTGGCATTCCCCACATTCACAAGTTGTGACTAATAGGTCCCTAATCGTGTTACAGTATTAAGTGTATTTGTGAAAAGGCATAGTGAGCTAAGGAAACTATCAGATTGAGGACATACTTTGAATAAAACTAACGTGGGGCTATTACAGTAACATTAATTAAAATAATAGTTCCTGACCAACCTTCGTATACTTTATTAAAAAGTTCCTCATATTTATGTGGCAATCTTTTATGTAAACCACTAATTTAAATTGTGTGTAAAAATAGGGAACACCATATGTAAAACACAGAGCATTTCGTGGTAAAAAAAACGTGGCACACGCATATTTTAGGGCAGCACTCATACAATAGAATGGGTTACTAGTCATGGAGAGGTCGGGATTATAATCTCGGCTGGGTCTGATACATATGATTTTTCTTAAATGAGTTTTCACTATTCCTACACACGAATTCTGGTAGATTCAGTCTAATTCATACCTACATCATCCCTGGTCCATTAGTGTGAATATGTGGATAGCCCGGACGAGTATTGAGACGCGGTGCACACACACAAAAAGCAGTGGTAAACTTGGTGAAACTTTTTTTTTATTTAAAAATATCCTTTTAAGTTACTACTGTCAATATTTTTTTTAATCCCTTAGGTTTCTTCTAGTAAGCGTGTAAAAGTGCCTTCACAGTACCGAGTGTGTGATTTCATCAAAGCGCGCTGTAAGTGCCTCTCAAGAGAAGAGGGCGGGAAAATTAAACAGCTTACACAGTAAGAGAGCCTTGTGAGCCTCTTATAATATACATGTACCACTTTTTCTCCAAGCTCTGCGAGCAAATACAATACTAAGGTAAAGTAATTTTAAAGGGATATCAGAGCATAAAAGGAGTAAGTGAAAAATAATTTCAATAACGTGTTTTATTTATGATTGCGACGATGAAATTTTGGGGCTACCGTAAGGACAATGAAACTCTGCCTTTTATAATCTCTTGTAAAATTAAAAACATGGATGTTAAAGAACCTCAAGATCCATTCATTGCTTTGACCTGATAGTTTTAAATCCCCTACAATCCTAGTTGTATAGTTCCCGGAAAGAAAGATTTTTTATTGTAAATGATGTAATGTATAGATGAAATAAACGATATTTTTAAAAGCAAAATCACTTTTCAATTAAATATTTCTGGCAGACCTGGTATCCATATACATGTTCGAATTTGAACATTTGAGCATTTTATGGTTTATATATGGCTCCAAACATGGTGCCTAATTGAATAAGATTTCTAAAAAAAAATACATAAAAAAATTATTTCGACTAGAGTTTCATTCGAAGTTCTCAATACAATCTATGTTGGTTCTGTCAAGTAATTCAAAAGAAAGTCTTAGTTGGGGTGAGAAATGAATTTGATTATATGTATCTAAAAAACGTAAATAATTCAATATGTAAGCTTTCAACGTCCCAATATTGAGGCAGAATGTGTATGGTTTTGACATAAAACCATATTTACATTCTGGGACATATCCCTAACCGCCTGGTACACTTTCAATATAGAGATGAAGTGTAGCACTTCACAACAGTAATAGTGGAAGAGATTTATAGCATACATTCAATTCCATTTTTAATGCAATATTCAAATAAAATACAAAGGCTGACTATTTAATAATATTTCTTGTTTATAAATGAATAAATAATGTAAAATTTTCAAAATGACTTAAGCCTGATAAATTCTAAAGATCATTTGTTTTGCAATAAATCTAACCAAATCCAACAGTATGTTTTAATACTATAACTATAATAAATGATGATGGTGATCTGGTGGTCTAGGGGGTAAGGTGTCAGACTTTTGTGCTGAGGGTCCGGGGTTCAATCCTCGGTCCTGGCACAGATTTATCTGATTGCCAAACCCTTCCTTCAGCTCTGACAAGACGTGTATTAATCACAACTTGTGAATGTGAGGAATGCCAGGCCTCCACCGTGGTTCGGATCCCACGTTAAACTGTAGGTCCTCCATTTCATCTCACAATCACCCTACCATTGCACATTAGCGTAAGTGCAGATAACCCGAACGGGTAGTAAGACGCGGTGCTAATAATAATATAATAAATGATACAAAATTGTAAATGTTCTTATATCGATTGTTTGTAATAATGTATAAGAAAGCCATAACGTGAACTCACTATTTTTAGCTGTACTAACCTACTTCTGTGTCTACATAATCTAAGGCGCTACAATCACAATAGACTAGACTGCAGATGAAGAGGATATTGTGGTTCGATTCCAGTTGGTTGTACTAAAGGACGTTTTCCTAAATTTTTTTCCACTCAAATTCAACCTTACTCATCCCTAACCCACTAGAGTGATTAATACATAAGCATATAGCCCGAATGGGTAGTAAGACGCAGTGCTAAAAATACATAAATAGTTGTTCTGTTTTTCAATAGGTCCTTTGCCTTGTACTGAGTCGTACAGAATTTCCTATCATCATTCTCCTTTATTTATATGCTGAAACTTTATCATATATCCTTTTTTTAGGACATCCATTAGTTTCATTCATCGTTTATCTCTTCTCCCTTTCCTTTCCACTTTGCCTTCATTTGATATCACTCAAATAGCCATTTATTCTCATGTTGTTACTTACACAGCTAATATTTCTTTTTTAGAATTACCTGCAGAATGGTTCTCTGTTAATTGACCTAGCGTCACTGTTAACTGACATATCCCCGAATCTGTGAAATGCTCCGTGCTACGAATTACGACGGTGAAAGATAGCCATTTGACGCCCCACCCAAGAGCACCCACCTTTTATCACCAAAGGGTTTCATGTCTGTGGACATACATTCTTCAGCGAAATATTTTTGTTTTGGTGTTCCCTATCTCCCATCAAATTTGTACAGTGAGTTAAGAATCACCCTGTATAATATAGTGGTATTTTTTTTCCATCGTGCCTTACTACGCTTTCGAGACACATGTTTGTTTGTCTGTAAGAATTATTGTATTACATCGTAAACATATACATACAAGAATGGAACACACAAATACATATATACAATACACAGTCGTAGCAACCCCAGGAGGATCTAGCGGGTGGCACGTTATAAAATACATTTATTTTTTATTTTTTATTTAGCACCGCGTCTTACTACCCGTTCGGTCTATACGCTTAAATACTAATTACACTAATGAATTAGGAATTGGTAAGGTTGAAATTAAATGAAGTGAACCCGCATTTGCGTGGAGGGAGAGTGGAAAACCATTTAGGTAAAACCACCCCAGTTCACCCGACCGAGATTAGAACCTTGATCTCCCCATTCTCAGTGGTCTAGCCTAACACGACTGCCGCTTTAGCTAACTACGCCACCGAGGCGGGTAAAATACAAAATTAAATAATAACGATTTTACCTGTACCGGGCTCTCTCTGGTTCGTTAGAAAGAAATTTTTAGCACCACGTCCTACTATCCGTTCGGGTTATACGCTTATGTACTAATTACACAAATGTTTTTAGGAATTAGGAAGATTATATTAATAGGAAGTGTATCCATATTTGCGTGGAGGGAGAGTAGAAAACAATTTGGGAAAAACCACCATCAGTATAACCGATCGGGATTTGAACCTCGATATCCCCATCATCATCGGTCTAGACTAATGCAAGATTAGCGTGTTAGACCACGTGGCCACCGGAGTGTGTGAAAGAAGAAATAAAATTGGGATAAAAGCATTATAATTATTATAATTGTGTAATCATTAGGAAAGTAGGATGTATATAAAATGTACAGTACTCTCATTTGTGTGATGGTACAGTGGGAAAACATTTCTGTAAAAACAACCTCAGTGCATCTGGCTGGAATTCTAAAACCTGAAACCCCCTCCTTTACTTCCCCTCACCCCCTACCCTCATCAGTGGTGAGCTAGACTAGAAGTGCATGATAATATTTGGTCTGTGTGTTGACCGATTTATGTCAGTATAACTTTGTTTGGTTAATTGAATTAAATATAAAACTCTAGCCGGGTTCAAAGTTAGTATTTATGCTTCACACCATCTGTAATGAAGTTTTAGAATCAGTTACTATAGTTTCATAGAAGCATCCAATTAGCAAGTCGTTACTAATTATTCACTCGCTTAATATAGCTCTTATTGTTAAAATAATTAGTGTTTCTGTTAGCTTTGTATATTTATCTTAATATATAGCTATTGTATTTTGTATATAAATTAGATTGTAAGTGTGTGCATTGTATTCATTTTTTCTATTTTTTAACTTAGTATACTAAAAGTTAATCAACATAAACTAGTAGTTAAAGTAGAACACATAAGTAAAGGAGAGTTTTTTGAACACATCAAAATATACAGATACATTAAAAAAACTTCTTTCAAGTTGTTAAAAATAAGTGTAAGCTTGAACTACCGAAGCTAAAAAAGGATTAAATAAAAGTGAAAAAAAATATAGTTGGTTAATTTATATCAGATCCCGTCTTCAGGTTTTATTACGTTCAGTATCAACAAGCATCGATGAGGGTATAAACCTGCTCCATGTGTACACTCCGTTTATCTTGAAAGGTACGCAGTCTTATTGTGACTGATAACACCAATGCTCCATCTTCTATTCTTTAACATGGTAAAACCAAACAAAGTAATCTTCTTACATCTCAGGGAGTTATAGTCTACTTATGAATAAAAACCTTTAAAATTTTTTTTCCCATATGTACAGTACCTAAGGTGAAAAAGTACTAACGTAACAATCGTAAATGTCTACGTGTCTACAATTTGTTTTATATTTTAAATAAATTAAAATTAAGTTCTTTTCAACAACAATTAAAGTAAAGTCTGACACCTTTGTGATAAAGGTAAGTTATCAGAATCATATATCTAGCGTTCCTCAAACAAATAGTAAATTTTAACAGAGCACAACTTAGCATTATAAGACGGTTTGAATTTTGTTTTAGTGATTTCCATTCTCACTCGCGGGTGGTGAATGCCATCTTACAGTGTATTATACTATTAAGCATCAGTTCACTACGGAATTGGATATAGCTTGTATATTTGATTTTTATATCAATAAATATATTCATTTTGGAACATATAATACAATTATCTCCCAAGGAAAAACTCTCTCCAATTCGAGGACTTTCGCTTTCCAAGCCATTATAAGAGTCCAATTAAATTCAAAAAAATAGCTTGACACACAAACTTGAAATTGCTATTATTATGTTTAGGCTAGATCTTATCTCATTTGGTATCATGTCTTCCTTTAGAGATTTATTTATTTTATTTATTCCCGGCACTGCTAAAAAATTCACCATCGGTGAAATTGGAGCTTCCTCTTTCACAGGATTGACTAAAGGGCTGGGGAAATGGCTGTAACTGTTCTCGAAATAAACTATTCTGTAAGTCAAGTAATTATATAATCAATAGTCAGAAAGTGCACGTTAAATATATTCCCTATCCTCCATTAAAATCTACATTGAAGAACAGTAAGAGTTGAACCTAAACGCCCTATTCAGAAACATAATAAGGTATACTTTTGAATCCATCATTATTCTTGTCTGAGTAAATCAGTTGAAACCATGAAAATAATTTAATCTAGCTGTGAGGTTCTTGGTAAATTTGTTGGTGTATTTTTTTTTAAATAGTTCTTCCCTAACCTCTAATAATGGCAATCCAATGCAGCACCAGGAGGTGAATTAAAGACTGTAGTCATTGAGTCACCGGTCCAGACTTTATCTACAAATATCCCACAATGCAACACCGAATAGTCTTCTACAATTATTTTGTTTCTGAACAACCAACCCCTGACCTGTCTCTATAAATAACTCATTGTGATTGGAGCTTTGAAGGAGAGGTTGAAGTGGGTATTGTGCGTTGACAAGGGTGCTCCTTTGTCAGGCTGGATCAGGCAATATACGATACACTTCTGTGTTGCAGACAGCATAACTATCACGCTGCAGGCGACCCACGTGGAAGTTCGTTCTAGACAATGTTGTATACAAGGGATGACATGAACGTAATATTAATAATATCAAAAAGCTTTATTTAAGTTTCTCTATGAATATTATGATACAGGAATGGCATAAAAAACTTTGGTTTGTCTATCTCTGAATATTACGATACAGGTACTGGCTGTTGATCTTAGGCTACCATCAACATTTACCTCCTACCGCAAGTTGGTTTGGAAATTGTTACCTTACAGCATATTATGCAATGCTATCCTAGCTCAACCCAACCTAAACTTACTCCCCCCTCTCACTGAAAATTATTTTTACCTTGAACATACAGTATGGAGTAGTTAACGTCGAGCTGGAAGACTTTTACTAAACTGAAGTCTGCTGGCGATTGATCTTATTAAATTCAGATTAATATTCCATTAAAAAGTTCCCAATTCACCGGTTTACAATTCCTTCTAGTCAAACCGACGGTTCCAAATCCATTAATATTTCTCATAAAAAGTGTTCAATCCACCACCATAGAGATGGAACAAGCGAACTGTTTACATCACTTTTCTGTTGAATCTCGCTCAGCATTTCACAATATAGTATTTTTTTAAATTTTCAACTGTTTACCTCAAAAAGTATGCAAGATACAAAAACAAAATCAAACAAAAGTTGTGTGGTTTCAAAGGAGAAAGATGAAAGTATTATTTATTATATATTTGATGGAGGTTTTCAAGGTTATTTCAAGGTGAACTTAGTATTTTAATGGAAACTTGTATTATTTTTAGCGTAATCTTATTCTTTGCAAAAAAAAAAACTTTTGTGTGAAACATGTTTTATTTAATATCTATATTTAAAGTTGGGCAGGTATTTTGGGAAGTACAATCATAAAAGGTTTTTTTAGCAAAATCTCAATAGTGAGTAGTACTTAGAAATTATGTAATTTATTAATAATCCTTTAGTTACACACGAAATAGAATACCAGATAGATGAGATTAGTGTAATTTCTTTAGATGAAGACTTGCTTTATATCTAACCAGATGGAGCAGCAACACATTACACAATCGGTGATCGCCAATGTCTCAATAGTACATTTCCAAACCAGTGGATTGTTAGAAGAAGACCTATCAAATAGCCTGCAAGATCTTCAGATCTATTACCTTTAGGTTTTGTTCCATGGGGCTTCCGAAATACTATTGTTTATAAAATAAAGCTTAACACGATCGAAGAGTTCCGCCAAAGAATTACCATAACTCACAGAAATATTCGTAGAGATTATTTTTAGTACCGCTTCTTACTATCCGTTCAAGTTATATAGCTATGTACTAATTGTGCTAATCCTTTTAGGGATAAAGAAGGTTATATTTACAGGAAGTATACCCGCATTTGCACAGAGGAAGAGTGTAAAACCATTTTGGACAAAACAACCTCAATACAACCAACCAATATTCGAACTTCGATCTCCCCGTCATCGGTAGGCTAGTATACTGTGAGAATATTACTTTACATCATGTGGCCACCGAAACAGGTAATATCGATCAAAATGTTACAAGCGCATTTGAAGAGAAACTGTATTATTGCAAGTAAAATAAAACAGAGAACATTTTAAACAATTGTTGTGTTTCTTTTTGATCATACTTTGTGATAATAAAACAGATTAATCCCATTTAATATTAAATCAAATACTTTATTAAATAATGTATTGATATATTGTCAAATATATTTGAAAAAAGAGATCAAATAAAAAAGTTTCACACACAAATTGTTGGGGATTTTCCTCGCAAAAAGTCAGATGCCGCGATCAACAAGATTATGTTTAAAAAATACAGAGTCTAACTTGTAAAAACATTTAAAACGTCCACCAAATGAAAATTGAAAAATTCTGTCCTCTTTGCCCCTTGAAATCACACAGCTTGTCCGAAACTATGTTTCGTATCTTGCATAATTTATAAGACAAATAGCTTGAAATATTTAAACAAACACCCAACTATATGACACCATCGGTCTAACTACATCAGCTTTCTTTTTAAGGCAGCTTTCTTCGACTCAAGATGTAGAGATTTCATTAGTGAACAATGGGTTTTTATTAACTTTCTCTTATGAGTTTACAAGATACAGATTGCAAGGTTGCATTATTCGCATCATTGAGCTCTCACAACTACTAAACTCTCATGGGTTTTTATTAACTTTCTCTTAGGAGTTTACAAGATACAGATTGCAAGGTTGCATTATTCGCATCATTGAGCTCTCACAACTACTAAACTCTCAGGGACTATCAGCTTCGATCCCAATAAGGTCCATCAATGATTGTTTTCGTTTAAAATCAAGTTTAATACTGGCTTCAATTAGCAGAAATTAAGTATACTTGTCGTCAAACCCAGGCGAAAAATCACCCAATTATCTTTCTTGCTTGTTTAATTACAAGTTTTATGTTAAATGTCCAGAGAAAGTTCCAACTTTTGTGATTTGTGTATAAACCCGCAGTACAAAAAATTTTTTTTTAAAGACTTAAACAACTTTTTTATTATATTAGAAATATTTTCATTTACATTCCTACATTAGCCAATTAACATTAATTATATATACTGGTAATTTATATTTTTAAACATAGAATTATTTAATCACATGAAGTAAAAATGAACTCAATCTAAGACAGATACACAAAACTTAAAAATCCTAGCAGTGTGAAGTTTAATACCAAGAAAAAAGGATACTATCTTATTTTAGACACTGTCTGGAAATAATCCATGTCCCATTTGAACTACAAATGACCTTAATTTATCGTCAATGCTCATAAATAAATGTAAGATGGTAAAAAAACAACGTATCGGTGGACACGTTGACTAAACATCAAGCATGACCAATATATTTTGCCGGCGACAGAAAGATTATGTTTCGGAACACGGCCGGATGTACTTAAGGTAGATTTTCTTAAATGATTTCCCATTCCCTGTCTATGCGAATGAATGTACATTTCTTTATACCTTCTTAATTCAGATACTATAAATGTAATTAAATGCTGATAGGGGGTTTAAAAAAAGTGTATGCACAGATTTACTGTCACTTAAAATGTTGTAACTTAAAACCTTTATAGAGCTACTTTTATGTATCCATACGTCATTTTTATTCCAGTTGTGATAAAACATATGTAACAAAATAGGACAGCTGTAATATAAATAAATTATATTTTGTTTGGATTAGTCCCACTTTACATTGAATTTATATCTTCTAAAGTGTAAAGTTAATACAATATTTTTTCTACTGGGTCTGGGTCCTGTCTAATCAAACCATCTGCATTCAACTATATAAATACGGTAAGAATGAGAAGGATATGATTTAAATAAAGTGTACCCGCACTATTGTGGACGTAGATTCAAATTATTTAGGGAAGCTACCCTCATATCACCTAACCGGGATTAAAACCCAGATCTCTCCTTCATTGGAAAACTATACCAAACGAGCTTGACGCGTTTAGTTCTAATACTACCAATGTGGGGTATGACGTTGGTATCTTTAGATTTTAAACACTAAATTGGAAGCTTGAATTAAGTATACTTCTCTTGGGTGAGTTAGTTTCTAAATCGTGTTGTTGAAATAACTCGGGTTTTCAAAATAAACGTTAAATGTACAGTACATATTTATTTTGCAAGCAAGTCTAATTTGTAATGTAGATTATTTTGTTTTACCCCAGGGAAAAATAAAAGTGGGGGAACGACTAGGTTCAGTTGGCGGCAGTTGTGGTATGCTGGTGACGTCGCGCTGTTTAAATATTTACCTGTCCTACTCTGAAACGACCCGCTCTCGTCAGAGGAGCAAGAATCCAATAGCTCCGGTGTTCCTAGGAAGGGGCGTTTGTCATTCAAAGCCCGTCTCACTCCCGAATTCCAGATACTTCCACGGCTCATGCTTTACCGGGACTCGTCTCGGGAGATTTAAACACAGAGTACATCCGATCTCAGGTTCGTACCGAGGGGGAGTGCTTTAGGGGATTCAAACTTTCCTTCGACATAAAGTATTATTAATAATGTTCCACTTCGAAGGGCACGGGGACTAAATGTCATGCTCATCTTGTTCGGCTTACCGGTGATGGGGTAGTTAGAGGATTTACTGAGGGTGAATTTTCTTAAATGGTTCCCAAATCACCCTTTACGCAAATTTGGCTAAATTTCCTATTAACTATAAATTCCTCATTCCTACCCCATTAGTATAAAGAAGAAATAAGGTTTTAGTTTTAATGTGAATAGTTACTATCAGTGATTTAATCTATCTGAATAAGGGATGCACGATTCACAAGGTAGATATTAAAGCACTATTCCAGCATTCGACGCTAGGAAGGATAGAAAATCTTCAGCGTACTAAGCCGGGAATTGAACCTCAGCATAGTTCCTTACTAAGAGTCAGTGGGGCAACGCCTTTTAGTCCTATTTCTAAGCATGTTGGGCGATTATGAAATATCTTATAAAGCTAAGTTTTCTATAAAATTTTAGAACACATTCTAAATTTTCAAATTTTGAGTAAGGAGTAGTTAAATTGAGAGTTAAGACTTAGATATGTTGATATTGAAAATAACAAATTTAAGTTCAAAAGTTAAGTTGTAATTAAAGTGGATACTATATAATGTGATGCTGAAGAACAATAAAAAATAATAGAAAAATTAAAAAGTTTTTAGAGGGAAAATGTGTATGATTATGAACAATTAGAGAAAACTTAAATATTTCATCAACTTATACAATGGTTAAACAAGATTATGAATAGTCTAAAACATAGGTTAACACATTAAAATATCAACACAAAAAATATAACAAACAATATAACGTGATATGAACAATTGAACATACATATTAAAGTCAAGACTTGTTTTGAAATCATTCAGAATAAAATTAAGTTAACATCAGCAAATATAATTTAGATAATGTTGAAGTATGATATAATGTATAATTAGAAAAGTATGGTTATGTTGGTCTAAGTCTTATCTGTATTGATATCCCATTACTCCTTTGAGATCCATCACTGGAATAAGTGTATGGAATACTTCCATCCGACATGTTTCGGTTCATTAGTGCTACTGCAAATTTAATTAAAGAAGGCATGAAGATAAAATATGATTAAAGTTAATATAAGATGGCATGATTAAATAGGACTATTATGATATTATAAAAGATAATGAAGAGGAATTATTAAGACAAACAAATTTACTTTGTCGTTGTGAAAAACATGGTGGATTGGGGGAAGGAGCGTGATTCTCTATAGTTGACGTAATATGTCAATGTAGCTTTTATATAACAGTATGGATGGTTTGTTTGTGGCGGTAAGGTGGGAAGTAAGGGCTTACAATTATTTACAAAAATATTTGACTCATTTCCTCAGACCCATTAATTCGTTTCATTGCAAGGAAGCATTTATTTTCAGATACCATTTTTATGCACCAAAACCAATCAGTAAGCTAAATGTTGATATAACTAACGTTATAGTATGTTTTAAATAATACATATTTAGGTGAATGTTAAAATATAATTACTCATCATTTGGGTAGTGACAGATAAAATTAATATTTAAGATTATAAAATACCGTATCTTATTTAAGCTCTATACATATTTATAGCCCCTCCATTATGGGGTATCTGAACCCCATGATCCCAACCTTTATACAGCCATGTCATGATGCCTTGTGATGATTAGCTTACGAGCATCGAATCGAATCTTCACCATCTTCTGATTGTCCTGTAGGAGCTAACAAGACAATGAAATCATGGAAAAGGGTTTAGCCTGGAGCGTTGAGGGACTACAAATGGATTACGGTTGTAATACTAGATAGTATGTAAATTCAAAGGGAGTGTTAATATACAACGTAAATACATGGTTGAAAGCTTTAAGACGTTAGTCTATAGCGCTGAGGTTTTACTGGAGATTGCTCTTGGAATAGTGGTTGACAAGATAATTAGAGAGAAGTGTTACTAATTAAGGCCCTGACGTGATTGAGTGGGATAAGGTGCTAATCTGTAGTGTTAGCAATTGCATCACTTGTTAAACTCTTTAGAGGATTGCTGTTAAAACACCGGCTGGCCTAAAGCCAAAAGGAGTGCTACGATTATAAATTAAGAATGGTTACTGACTGACCTCTCATTACATCCAATAGATCCCATATGATACTAAGCCGAGTTTTTTGACCTGAACTTAAACCTCTTCATTTAACAGATTTGGTGATTCCTATCAGCCTATCCACGGGACTGGCTCTGTAGTGACGTCATGCGGAGCATGTATCGACTACTCCCTCGCAACACTCCGCAAATAGCTCTAAACCCCCGTCACACCCCTCACCCTTCAACCCCCTTGTCACGCTTAGTCAGGAATTACAGAGCGATTCACCCCTTGCACGAACTTTCAACAAGTAGAGCGTGGGATAGTCTGTCGTGGGTAGGTACAGTCAAGAGCACAATACTATTAAGATCACCAACTACTCTAAACGAGGGACATTGCCTAAAACTGATCTATGTCATAACCAGAGGAGCCGGAGTGTTTTTTAGGGGGACGGGGCGCTAGGGGGCAAAATTACGTTATATTAAAGTTAAGTTAGGTTGAGTAATAAACACAGGGGGGCTAGGGTCCAAATTGACGTTATGTCTAGGTTAAGTTAGGTTGAGTAAAAACACAGGGGGGCTAGAGTCCGAATTGACGTTATGTCTAGGTTAAGCTAGGTTGAGTAAAAACACAGGGGGGCTAGGGTCCGAATTGACGTTATGTCTAGGTTAAGCTAGGTTGAGTAAAAACACAGGGGGGCTAGGGTCCGAATTGACGTTATGTCTAGGTTAAGTTAGGTTGAGTAAAAAAACACGAGGATAAAGGGGGAGAATGACGTCATATCCAGGTTAAGCCGAGTAAAAAATACACGGAGGGAGAACTACTTATATACTTTGTCGCATTCTTTAACAGTGGTTCTTAAACTAGGGTGCGCGCACCCCCAGGGGTACGCAAGCAGTTCTCAAGGGAAAAATTGGCAAAATCAAAAGAGAACAAAACATGGCAATGAAAAAAATGTAGTGGGGAATTTTAAAAGTGGCTGAGAGGAAATTTTCTCCTTTGATTGATTATCTGATATTTGTAATTTGGAGAAAATTTATCGTGGGGGTACATTAGACATTTTATCATGACCAAGGGGCCCAATCTAAAAAATGTTTGAAAACCACTGCTTAAAAACATTTTTATGATTTTAATTAATTCAAGTACAAAGATTACTAAAATATTTTTGTGACTTGTGAATAATTGTTTTGATTACCTTTCGAATTCACTTTGTTTTTCTTAAAATATAAATAAATTTTCGAACAGTGGTTCACACTTCTTGTAGTCCACTTTATTTAAATTTCAATGTTTTCAATCAATCTTTACCTACACAAATTAGTTTTGAGAGGTCAAAATCTGTTTTAACAACCATATTTTAGGCATAAACAAACTTCTATCATTTTCACACAAAAAAATAATGTATAGAATTGGAAAAAAATTAAACACATATAACTATAAATGAATTGCATGAGCTCATAGCACAGACTACACAATACAGAGATCACTAAAATCTTATTTTCTAACATGAGCACCGCGCATGAAATGTAGGTAGCGCATATATCGGTCATGTGAAGAAGAAATGTAACTGATTTAAACGTATTGGTTTAAATTTCTTACCAAATAGTTCTTTCACAGGGACTCAGAGATTATTTTCATTTTGATTTTCAATTTATTTACTGTAATTTTTATTTAACCTAAACAAGACTTTTAATATATTTTGATATTGTGTTATCTTCTTCAGAAAATTTGTGTTGTGAATTTTGAATAAAGAATGAGTCTAGTCAATTTTGTTCAGTGCTACTGGTCGTGACAGTCCCAAGTTAACAATTTTACCAAGAAGACCCTTGAACCCATGTAAGAAAACAGGGAGGAGGAAAATTAACCCTTCCCCCCCTCCCAGTTCCAGCACCTATGGTCATATCATGACATGAGAATGAAAATGTTGAAGGTTCAAAACTACTTAAACGTTTCTTAATTATCTTAGAATGTTTAGCTGAAAGCTTATTAAAATTAACCATATCTGTTTGAGGAAGCTCTTGCCGTATGTTTATAACAATTTATTTTGATCTCAGAATTGCAACTTTTCTTGTGAAACGTCCTTGAAAATGAACCATTTTCCACCATTTTAACTTATTTTACTACTTAAAACTTAAATCTTGAACATCTTGATGTCCTTTGAATCAATTTTAGCGTCAACTCTATTTTGAAATAACAAATAATAATTAAAATAATGACTGATATCTTAATCTTAGCATAGCATCTTTTAGTTCTAATAGGCCGGACCCTTGAAGGGCAAACTATGCTTTGTACACAAGAGTGATGTTTTCATACTTATACAATTCTGAATTTATTCCGAATCAACTACAACTATGGGTATGACCAACTATCATGGATATCATTATTTAGCAAAAAATTAGCTATCACGGGAACGTGTACGAAAATTGGTTAGTTTGCATACTGTTATTCCTACAATGTTCTTACCATAATGTTGATAACTTTTGTAAGGCATGCGCAGAAGATACACTAGTACTGTAGTACAATGAAAATGATTTCTTTGTCTTTCATACAAAAATTAAAATAAAATAAATAGTTTTGAAAAGAGATCTAAGGGAAGTTATTTTAATTTAACGTATTTAAAAGGTATATTCATAGTTACAAAAATATGCTGAACTAATTCAAAAGATGCATTAACTTTAAATGTATACGTACACAAACAATTTACAGATATTGATTTTATTTTTGTGGGTAACATCTATTGCTAAAACAATGATAGTGCTAATGTGTGTTGTTTATTTCGTAGTATTTATTTTTCTGGTCATTTCGTGATCATCATTTACGTTACACGTTTGAAGCATTTATCACCTCACGTTTCATCTTTTGTTAAAGACAAAGTTCCGAATGGATTGGATTGTGCATTGTGAAGATGTTCATAACGAAATAAATCATTTTTAAATAATAAGAGTGAAATGATTTAAAAAGAATTGTACCCACCTTGAAAACAGGTGAAACCTGTAAAAGTCAAGAAACTTCACACCCTGGTTACGAACCTGGTTACGAACCTATTATTAGTTGTTACCACTGGTTATTTATGAGAGAAAATGGGGGTTAAATAGATGTAAAACTATGCCATATGAAAATTGATTCATTAATCTAAGTTTTACAAACAGAGCTTCTTAAAAAATAGTATTTTGTTAAGTATTTCATAGTAAACTGTGAAAATAGTTAGATATTATATTGATACGTTTGCATATATAATTGGTTAAAAAGAAAATTCTGTCGTGAAAGTTTGGAAAGGTCAGGGAATTTTAAAACTTAAAAAGTGTATCAGCTCTGTTTAAAATAGAATTAAACAGTGTAGATTAATTTATTTTCATGTCCCCAACTTTGGCAGAACATTTTCTTTAACCAGAGATTTGCTTATCTTGGATGGCATTCATATAGTCAAGATGGCTTCAGTTTTATAAAACTTGTTCCATAGAGTTTCACGGCTAGAGTTTGAAGTAAAACTTTTCAGGGGCTTGAGCCACGTCGACAAAACTACCTCCAGTGTTTCGAATGTGATTGCAACAGACATTTTCTGGAATTAATGTTTTTTTTATTTTCATCCCAGAAGATGGATGTTGCGGTAAAAGATGAAACGCTAGAAGTAATTCCATCAACATTCACCGCAAGAGCCTACACAAAGAGTTGTTTTCAATTATTACCTCTATGGCAAACAAAATACGATAAAAAGCTCAAGCCAAGGAAGTGGTAGCCTTATTTTTTTTTTTAGCAACGCATCTTACTACCATTTGGGCTATATGCTTATTTACTAGTTACGCCAATGGTTTTAGGGATGATTAAGGTTATATTTAGAGAAAGTGTACCCGCATTTGCGTGTAGGGAGAGTGGGAAACCATTTTGGAAAACCACCCACAGTACATCAGACCACGATTCAAACCTCAACCTCACCGTCATCTGCAGTATAGTCTACTGCGGGAGTAGCACCTTAAACCATGCAGCCATTGAAATGGATCAGTGGTAACCATCTTAATTATATTAACGTCGGTGTATAATCCGAATGGGTAGTAAGACGCGGTGCTAAAATTATTATATGGACGTCATCTTAAATTATTATTATTATTATTTAGCACCGCGTCTTACTACCCGTTCGGGTAATACGCTTAAGTACTAATTACGCTAATAGATTAGCAATTGGGAAGGATGAATTTAGAGGAAGTGAACCCGCATTTGCGTGGAGGAAGAGTGGAAACCCATTTAGGACCCCCCCCCCAGTTCACCCGACCGAGATTCGAACCTTGATCTCCCCGTCCTCGAGGTCGAGCTCAACACGACTAGCGCGTTTGCCAACTACGCCACCGAGGTGGGTAACGTTATCTTAAAGGAACCAACCATTGGTTGACTAAAACTTATATGAATGTTGACCACGAGGAAAATATTTCCACCACCTGTATCGGTAGTCAAGTGGATTAAATTTCAAGCTCGTTATAATCTGGTTTGCCAGTGATGGATAGGTTGGGGTTCAAATTTCAGTCGGTTGTATTGAAGGTATTTTTTTTAAATAAAAAGTTACCCAGTTTCCCTTCACTCTAAGACAAGTACTACTCCTCTATACTCCACCTTTTTAAGACCCACCTCATTATTGTGATTAATTTTCGATAACCCGGACGGGTGTTAAATAACCCGCAACTGCAGTAAAAGGTATTTTTTAATTAAAGTTACAAAATAATACAAATGGCAGGTTCAAAATGGCCCGGTAATATGACGGCCCTTGTCATAATTATATTCAAAAATACCACTGAAGCTATGTTTCATTGTAAGATGAAGTGATGATTCAGAAGTATATATATATTTTAATTATTTGTAGTAAACTTAATCCCGGGGCCATTTCAGCTAAACTATAGATGACTACGTCACTATTCAGTCCCCTAAGGTAGGAGTGTTAAGGACGTGATAAAATATAAGGGTAGTTTATCGAAAAACATTTTTTGGACAGAATAAAATACATTACTCCAGTAAAAACATTATTTAATTTTCTTAATATGGTGATATTAACATTTCTTGAATATCTCTCATGAACATATTAACATTTGATGAAAAACTTTTTAAATGAAGAAAAAAGTTATCATTAAATTCCAGGACATCCTTAAAATATATTCAACAACAGCTGTTGATATTACTATGTGAAAATAATTCTACTTTCCTATGTTTGAGAATTATTTTATTTATTTTGACCGAAATATTTTGAAGTAAAAAAATTTGCAAAAACCCTGTCCTTTCTCAAGTTATCTACCCTCCCACCTTAAATTATCGGCTTCTACTTTCTTCTACTGTCAAAAGCAAAAACTCTTGTAAATTGCTAAGCAGTAGCTGGGAATTTATTTTTAAAATATTAAATTAGTAAAAATGCTCTTTCACAAAATTACAAAGTTAGTAACAAACAGTAGTAAGTAAAAAAATTCCTTTATGTTTGGCTCAAGAAACTGTTCATCAAAAATATCAAGAAACAACAAAAGGGATGGTTTTTACATTCAACGCCATCTTTATAAGTTATGTATTCTGAACACCTTCAGACTTACTACCTAGAACTTTTGATTAAAATTCAATAAAAAAAACAATAATTTAGAAGTGAATGGATAGTTTTATTTTAGTTTAAATTAGTTGCGGCAGCTCAAATCAAACCAGCCCCTTGGCGGCCCAACTCACACCTGAAAAATGTATACAGCTCACAATAAACTTCCGTGGTAATTTTATGATGAATCGTACAAGACCTGGTGGTATTACAAAAAGTTAATTTACTCATTTTCCGTTGCTACAGGAGTCAGTAACCACCCTCTTTTAAACGATCCCATTACAGTGACAGCAAGTTTGGGTTAGGTTACAGAGATCTACCCTTACGTTGGTTTGAATAAAGTCCCGGGACTCTTTTTGTGAATACAAATTAAGTTTTAGTAGGTAAAATAATAAATCAGGTATAACTATAGTATGGCAATGAGAAACATATTTGGGTCTAAGAGGATTGAACAGACAGGAGAATGGAGAAAATAACATAATGAGAACTTCAATCATGGCAAGCAAGTTGAGTTGGGGTGGTTATGTAGCGTGTATGCTTGATGATAGACGTGTACACAACATTTTAATTGGCAAACCGGGATAAACTAGCCCTTTGGTAAACCAAAATGTCATTGGAAGGATAGTGGGAAAATGAATTTGAATATGATTGGGTTTCGGGTTAGGAATTTGAATATAGGTGTCTCGGATAGAGTTTAATGGCGAGCTTACGTCCTGGTAGCTATTATTTTACAAGTTACGTAAGGCCAGAGAGCTAGTTATAGGTCCACTCACCTCACAATCACGGGGAGCTAGTTTCCACAACTGGGACGATCTAGTCCAGGGTAGATATTTCTCACGGCCCGGATGTGTCCCGGGGGCCACGACCTTGTGAATTCTGTCTTGGATCATTTGACCACAGAGGTTAGTGTGGTCTAAATAAGATGTTACTTTATGTGAGCTTCTATTAGTAGCCCTTAAGGAGGTAGGAAAGGAGTCTAGGTAACAATATGGGCTAAAATTACTAGGTCTTTTTGGGCACCGCGACTAACTGCGTGTTTATGTCACCCACACGTTTGTACTAATGAGTTAGGGGTGGGAATTTAGTTTAAATATACAGACATTTGCGTGAAAGGAAAGTGGAACTCCATTTAAAAAAAATCACAATATCAGTTTTTATTTTTATTTATATATTGTAAGAGCATAATTATTTTAAGGCTTATTCTTTCAGGAGGGCCCACGCTTGTATATTTCCTTGGAAGTCAAGAGTGTTGGGTTGCCATCCTGCTGAGAATAGCATATATCTGATATAGCTTGCATCCTGTTGACGAGCGAGCATGGTGCGACCGATGGACATTCCTGGCTGGTGAAATATAAAGATCAGCAAGTTTGTGTGTGTGTGTGTGTGTGTGTGTGTGTGTGTG
>CABFWO010000336.1:346319-361936 GCA_902155825.1 Timema genevievae
TGTGTGTGTGTGTGTGTGACATGGTTGTTGAGTGTTGGAAGCCATGCTGAGTACATGTGGGTCGGTATCGAGCACGACTGAAGAATGACGATAAAAATGTGATCTGGTGGTTCACCCCGCCGGAGGGTCGATCGCGGGTCTACGGAAAGGTTGCGAGACCGTTATCGTACCTGCTCCTTCGTCACGGGAGTTCTACCCGGATCCATGTAGTAGTTTATCATCTTACTAGCTTAATAAATATATCTTATTGGACTAACACTCAAGTCTCACTCCCCACGAACCATCCATTCCAACCCCTACCGCTCGGGGTCCATCCTAACCATGTAAGTCCCTACGGTGCCGCGGTAATGCTGTAGTAGGGTTGGCTACCGGGTACCCAGATAAAACTAGTAACCTTACACAGTTTTGTCAGAAGTAGGACAGGGATGTTACAATATTTACATTTTAACACGTTCTGAAACGTTAAGGAGTTTATTAACAATTTATGTAATTAAATGCAACTTGCAATAAAATTCAACCTAGGTTTCTACAAGCCTAACCACTAGTAATAGTAGTGGGAACGCTAAATAAGGTTTAAATCTCTTCTGATAAGGTTTACCAGCAACGGTATAGCTGTGGTTTGAATTCAAACCTGATATTATGAGGGTGATATTTCCTAGATGGATTACCACTTTCTCTCCATGCAAATGTGTGTACGTTTCGACTAAATCTACTTTTGTCACCTTTACCTAATTAGTACAAATACGTGGATAATACAAACAGGCAGTTAGTGGAGCTTATAAAAGAGGTGGTGATCGTAATTTTAGTCTTTATCGCAACCTAGACTCTTTAACTACGTTCTTATGGGGTAATAATATTGTCCCATGTAAAATTATATTTTATTTAGACTCCACCCACTTCATTGGTAGAATTATCTATGGCAAGATTAACCATCTCGTGGCCCGCGGGCCACAGCCAACTTATGAGATATATCGGACCGTAACTCTATTTTGCAAACACTTTTATACAGCTATCTGGCCCTCAGTCAAATTAGCACACAATATTTGATAGTTTCCAGTTTATTTCTTGTTGTTTCTCGAAGTAAGAGTTTTTTAATCACTTAACTGTTTTTCTGTACTTTTGCAATCATCCATTTTTAATGAGTTGTGTTGTTTATCAGGGTTGAAGGTATTTATAGTAATGATTATTATTGATTTATAACTCTTAACAAATATTAACCTAGTCTGTTGTTGTCAATATTTTCTTGGTCCTCCAGTATTACAGTGTATCCAAAGATGTGTCACCCTGGCCACCCGACTTTTAGATTTTTAAAGTGCCCATCGTTTGTGCTACGTTAGTGCCGGTAAGTGCTCGATTTTCATCGTTTGTGCTGTAAATTTGAAGCACTAATTCACGATTGTTTATGGGTGGCTAGGGAGATATCTCCCTGGCCACCAGGTATAAGAAATAATAGAGATAACCCTTCTTTTAAATGCCCATCGTCTGTGCTACGTTAGTGCTGGTTAGTACTGTAAATTTGAGGCACTAATTCACGATTGTTTATTGGTGGCTGGATAAGAAATAATAGAGATAGCCCTTGATCGTGAATTAGTGCCTCAAATTTACAGCACCAGCGATGAAAATCGAGAAATAACCAGCACTAACATAGCACAAACGATGGGCACTTTCAAAAACCGGGTGGCTAAAAGTCGAGTGGCCAGGATGGCACACATTATCCAAGGCACAAGTTAGATCAAATAAATGTTATTACAATGGGCGTTTAAAATTTAAACTTACAATTTTCATTATTTTGAATAGCAAAAATTCTTAGAACTATTTCAGAAAGTGCTAACATTTTCTGTAGTTTTAAATACTTGATTAATTTTTATTTATGTAGTTAAAAAAAATAGTTCTTTTTAAATTTCACTAGCTCACATGAACATCGGGGAGGATGTAGTTTTTTTTTAATATTTTGATTGTACGTTTAATCATTTTAAATATAAAAAATAAAGTAGCTAATATATACCCTCGCTAGTGGACACAAGGTTTAATCACAAGGCTCGTCTTATTTCAGTAGTAGTCCATTTGCAAAACTCGTTATGTCCAAACCAACAAAAATTTCAGAAACGGCAAAAAACTGCCATTTCGTTTGTAATTGAGATATATATATATAATTTTTTTTAAATACTAATTATTACAAGCTATATATTGACCAAGGGATGACAAAACAAAAATGATATAACTCACGGAAAATTAAAAAAACTCTTGGAGATGACGAGTTTTGCAGCATTCTGAAGCAGTTCATGATTTCAACACTCAAAAAAGAACGGAAAAAAAGGGTTTTGCTGCGTTTATGTATTATAAGATGGTGTATAAAGTGACCGTGATCAAAATGGCTGTGCCAACTCGATTTCGAAATTTCATGGACATAACGAGTTTTGCAAATGGACTACTTATTTGTTGGTGATGGGAATCTCGGGTGTTTAATTCAAGCCACGTGTACAGAGAAAGTTTTTACTTAGATGTCCTCCCACATTCTCTTCACTCAAATGCGAGAACTTTTCCTCTAAATTATGTCCTAATTACCTACCCACGAGCGTGATTAAAATGTGTATAGTAATGAAACGTAATAAGACATGATGCAAAAAAAGACTTAATAAAGTTAATCAAACACGTTTATATAGACAATGGACCACAACGATCCTTGAATTTGTGAATCTGGCCCTTCTATTAATTTGAGTTTTAAACCATTGGTCTAAGGCATCACTCTTGAAATATACTAAACTTCCAATGACAGGGATATCAGAGTTTGAATCCTAATCTCACGTACAAGGGTATTTTTTTCCTAAATGGTTTCCACTCTCAATGCAAATGTGAGTACATTTCCTCTAAATCCCAGTTTCCTCATCCCTAACACATTAGTGAAATTAGTACATATGCTTATAACCCAAATGGATAGTGAGACGTAGTAATAAAACAAATTAGACCTCTCCTGGGGTTGAGACAAGTTTATCTACAGCAGCATTCAGCCTTCCTGACCACAAAAACACGGGTACAGAAAAACTTTCTTTTAAAAAATAACTTTTCCAACAAGATCTATACCACCTTCATTGCCCGCCGCGAAACTCGTGAAGTATAAACTGTAATACTATCGATGCATATTTTATAAAGAGAAAAAGTTCCCCTTATTCAAAGCCATCCGATGAATAAATGAAAGCGGCAAATGGCCTGACGAATAAATTCCGAACGGCTAAATACGTTTAAAAAAAAGTCGTCCTCCATCGTTACAGTCTTAAGTGCCTGTCGATAACCTGAGATGTTTGCACTTATTAACGAATCAACTTGTCTCTCCTCTCCTCTCCTCACAGCTGAGTGGCTGAAGCAACTAAACAAGGACCGAGACTATAAAAGTTCATTCTAATGACAACAGTTTCTTCCCTTACCTTAAATAACTATGCAAGGGAGACATATTACCATTAGATTGCGCTTTATAGTCTCGAACCTTGGTCCTAGCAGAATTATGGACCTATAGTGGGATTTTGGTAGTAAGAACTGCATCTGATAAACATAAAAAGTTACTATAGCTATTTATTCATACGTCAAATCACGTGATATACAGCTGTCAAGTTTGACAAATACTATTAATAGTCTACATAATAAATAATACTAACAAAATAGTGGGATGTTTTTATTACTGGCCGTAAACAAATATGTTTATATTTTTTCAAACCAGGGATGGGGAAACTTTTGCTATTGAAAGGCCACAAATTCCTTCACGGATTCATTGTAAGGCCCCTTACTTCATGTGAAGTAAGTTTGACCAAAATAATAAAGAAGTATTATTATTATTAGCACCGCGTCTTACTACCCGTCCGGGTTGTACGCACTTACGCTAATGTGTAATGGTAGGGTGATTGTGAGATGAAATGGAGGACCTACAGTTTAACGTGGAATCCGAACCACGGTGGAGGCCTGGCATTCCTCACATTCACAAGTTGTGATTAATACACATCTTGTCAGAGGTGAAGGAAGGGTTTGGCAATCAGATAAATCTGTGCCGGGACCGAGGATTGAACCCCGGACCCCTAGCACAGAAGTCTGACACCTTACCCCTAGACCACCAAGTCACCAATAAAGAAGTACTTTACCTAAATTTATGTTAATATATTTTTAGTAACCGATAAAGGAGAAAACCCTTTTTTAGTCTACCTTTTTTTCTTTTTATTTAACGAGAACAAATTTTAATTTTTTATACATTTATTATTTATTCATAATAACAGAAACTCACTCAAGTGGATTTCTAGAAACGAAACATCTCAACAGTTAATAAAAAGACTTCAATTTATAATGCAGTAGGAACACAGGTCTAGTTTGAGAATGTATCATTTATAAACGAGGAAGAGACATAATTGGCAGAATACGCGAAAAGGCCGAACAGAACACTTCAAAAAGCCACATGTGTTCTAAAGCCTTTCTTCCTACCAGAATACTACTGTACTACGTTCTAGCACTGGCCTACTTGTACTAATCGTGCAGGTATTTTCAATCTGTGGTAAACTCCAGGAGTACGTGTTATATATTATTAATTAGAGGTATGAAAACATAATTAAGTAATGACGTGTTTTTTAATCCAAGTTAAGCTAGCTTGTACATAATATTAAAATAGACTGTGATCTTTTTTAAATTGAAGCAGAATTTTTAATAATTCTTTATGCCTATTAAATTTTCATTAAAATTTTAGTTTTCTTTTTATGTTCGTGTTTTTTTAAAATTTAAGCTTGAAGACATGTTTGAATCAAGTTAGCATATTTTATTCCTAAGCTAAGTAATTAGTTTTAAAACTCCATTAATACAATTATGGAGAAGATCTTGAATTAATTAATTAATTTATCTAAAACCACTCTAAAGGTACTTAAGATTAATGTTTATGATAAAGTGGATACGCATTCGTAAACAGGTTGAAACGATTGATTTATTGAATAGTGTTATCGACCTAGGAGCTAGCAGACACCTTTAGTCTATAACCAGCTTGTGTTACCTGTCATCTTTATTTAGTGGAGAGGGGAATCGTTTACAGGTAATATAAAACACTTGTATATTCTACAGGCTCAACTTATGCTCCTATCCCCGTGATCTTTTGGAAATAAGGACTGAATTATATTATTCGCCAATATTTTTACCAAATACATCTCCATTCCTACGCTCCCTCCCTCTCCCAATCATAAATAATTGTAATCAAATAAATCTCATTTCTAAGTATAGCTATTAAACATTTCACCAAATAAACTTAAATATCTCCCCCCCCCATATTAACAATAACTTTCCTAAATAAACCAGTAGACTTTCGCTCTTAGTAACGAATTCACTAAGTAGATAGACGGTTTTTTCCCCCCTATCTAGGTATTCGTCAATACTCTCCAACCATATTCATCAATCTATCACCAAATATACCAGCTTATTTCTGACGATTTCTTTAATTATCTGATGGAAGGATATAAACAATTCGTTGACCAATTGCAATGAGGCCTTTTCAACAACCGGTACTGACAACACAGGATGTCACGCATGAAAAAGTTCCTGATACTCCAATTAAATAAACATTAGTAATTATCTCCATTAAATATATCACCCCAAGTCATTAGTTGCAATTGACATTGTTACTGCTATACGCTGTCTCCACACTGGCCGTAGGGCTATATAATGTGTGTGTGTGTGTGTGTGTTTGTGTGTGTGTGAAGAATATCATGTAGGATGGCCTCTCAAAGGGGGTATACCATGATGGTCCTCTAAGGGTACAACGAAAATATAGAGAGATTTATAAAAACTCACATTAAATAGCAAAAATTGTACTTGGTTTAGTTAATCTTAATTTAATGTTTTTATACAGGAATTTGTTAGTATAAATAAGTATTTTTACTATAAAAAAATCCTCTATTAGTAGCTCCCGCACATAAAGACGTTTTATACCAAGGATTTGAGCAAACATAGGAGATGTATAAAGGGTTGCCACGCTGGTAGAAAAATTAAGAAACACTGATTTAGAGGAACCTGGATCGGTACTTAAAAAGTGTGTCTAGAATAATTTAATCGTGTTGATAAATGTACTCTACTACACAGATGTAAAAAATTACTGAAGTCATTATTGTTTAAAACACTAACACTTCTACTTACAGGAGTACTGAGACGGTTTTCAGATGACCAGAAATCACACATTATTTTAATAATTAGCTCGTAATTTTAAAATATGATTTAACACCAACATGCTTCGTTTCAACGAAAGATTTTATTATGGTCATATCATAATAGTTTAGGATAGTTAAGGATTGTTTTATTGGTTTTGAAGCTTAATAACTACCATTCCCATGATAAATATACTAAAGTGAAGATATTTCCCTTCAAGTAGGCGGTGCGACGGGTGCACTTCAGCAGAAGAACTATATTTAAACATTTTATTTTGCTAAAAATTAATTGTAAATAGATTTTAACAACTGACAGTGCATATTAGCACAGTATATTTTTACTTTCTCGCTATCTTACAGGTAGAGAAATAATTGTGATCTCCAAAAAAAATCGAACTCGAGATTTTGATGAATCTCGACGTTTCATGACCCCCCCGAATCAGAAAAAGTTTTTTTTTTAAATTTCCGTCTGTCTGTCTGTACCTCCAACTAGAGCCTAAACNTGTCTGTCTGTACCTCCAACTAGAGCCTAAACTATTTTACCGATCGGGCTAAAACTTGGTATCTAAGGTTTTCATAGGGTTGCCCCAAGGGGTATTTGGAATTGAATATCTAACCCTAAAGTATTGCAACCGTAAAGAAAATCTAACCTGAAATGTTGATGGATGTTGACGTCTCATGACCCCCCGAAACCTAAAAAGCTATCTTTGCAATGCCATCCATCTGTGTCTTTGTTTAAACTTAAAAAATAAAGAGTAGTTTAATAAAGGGCGAAAAGAAAAAAAAAATCGATTTTCTCAAAATCGGCTCTAACGATTTCGTATATAGGTGTTTATTAAGATTATAAATAAACTGGATATTTTAATTTTCCCATGGAAATGACTTTTAGGGAGGGTACTTTACAGAAGCTGAAATTTCCGTATCCCCGCAACTATTTGAGAGACTAAATAACTTATCATTGCAAAATTGTAGTACTATTAAAAAAACTTTTATATGAAATATATTTTTATAAAAGAAACAGTTTCTGAAATATTGGAAAATATATTAATACAATTTTGTGAGCTTCAGTTGTAAAGAGATACTACTTAAGTCTTAACGCAATAATTCTCCAATGCCAGTAAGTCTCTCAAAAGGTTTATGTAATATTTCCTTAAACCTCTTAGGAGAAATGTTTGTACAACAATGATCTATCTCCATTTTAGACTCAATAGTCAATATTTACATTCTTTATTAGTCAAAATTTATAAAAGAGTAATTTAATATCAATGCGATGACCTGAAGATATGCAACACCTACAAAAATGTCGAAAATTCTAACCGGAAGTTGAAATTTTAATACGAAGTGTTGACCCTTGTGTACCCAATATTGATATTTTTTTATCGGTCCAAACATACCAATGAGGACATTAATTCTTTAAAAATAAGATTATACAATTTAAAACCGGGACTCAAAAGATGTTTTACATAAATATAGTGCAATTTTGGCTTAGGTTTGCTAGTGTATATTATTTAGTTTCACATATATTACGAGTCCAGATTTAATATCTCCATTTTTAAACAACTCTGTGCGGAGTTCCGTACCATTTATTTTATTTTACGTGGAAATAAAACATTCCACTTCTTAAAATAAGGGGACATTACCAAGATAAAATATTTTCCTAGTAAACTTGACTATCAGTATATTCTTTAATTTGAATATATTTTTAAATAGATTTTTTAAACTTACTTATAATCAACCTTCAAACAATTACATCATTATAATTTCGTAAAAAAATTCAATAAATATTGAAAATTACAGAGTGAGTGTTGGCGTTAGTGATAAATTATATCTTGTACTTCTAACCAATCCTCAAAACTTTGGATATTTCCCCAGCTCTTGAGATTATGAAAGCAAATTTGATGATTGTAATGACTCAACATTGATTCTAAAGCTTGAAACTTCTTCCCTCTGTCTAGATTTTAAATCTCTCCTCAAGATTGAATACCTCCTTAGGAAATTAAATCTCAGTAAATGAAATTAATAAAGTCTTGAAGAGATCCAAAATTCCTTGATGCCGGTGGTAATATAACGTCTGATACTGAACGTTGAAAACTCATTTTAATCTCAACGAGGGTTGTACAATGATAATTTTACCTCGTTTATAAAAAGCAATTTTATACAAGTCTTGACGACTTCCGTTCCCCGCGGAGTTATTAAAAGATTGAAGAGAAGGGTAAGTCTTAAATATACACTCGATTATAATCAAATAGCGAACCTTTTTTTTGTTTTAAGTAGAAGTCCATGTCAGACTTTAATGTGTAAGAAATTTTATTTTAATACATACAAATTGAAAATAAATAATATTTGGTGTTTTTGTACTATTCATTCTCTTTCAATGCTACTTTTCAAAACTTTGTGAAAAACACTTTAAAATTTTTTCAAGCATATGCATTCTTTGCTGGGTTTTTTTTACGATTACCGTGTCTTACTACCCATCCAAGCTATCAGCATATTAATTTTACACCAAGGGAGAAGAGGGGTAGCGTAGGAAAGGTAAAATTTTAGAAGATATGTACACCCGTTTGAGTATAGTTAAAATAAAACGCATTTGATAATTTTTTTTTAATTCTTTACTTGTGACCGTTATAATAATATTACGTTTTAATATTGGTGGTTTTGGCTTTAATTTAAATATCAGATAAATTTTAAATAAACCAAGGGAATTGTTAGGCCAAATCATATAAATAAAGTGAATTATTTTATATCTAAGTATAATAAACAGAAATATTAATTACAAGCCCAGCAAGTTTATTTCATCTTTTAGCTCTGTTAATCTACAGCAGCCTGGTGTGTTTTATTCTAATATTTTTCCCCGATCCATCTTACTACCATTCTGAGTTACATGCATTATAATCATGATAGGGGAGTAACAATGAATAAGATATAATCTAAATTAAATACATCCACGTTTTCGTAGAGAAAGAGAGTGTTAAAACACATAGTAAAAACACACTCTCACCACATGCGGCTGGGATTCGAGCCCCAAGCTATCCATCACCTGCAAACAAGGTTAATACCAGTCCATGTGACTTATGAGGGTGTTATTCAAACTGTACTCTTGACTAAAAGTTGGAAATATTCTTACTGGAGGAAGTGTGTCACCAATGAACACCTAAGGTGTAATTTTTTTCTTTTAAAAGTTTTTATTTTAGCTGAATTAAATTAAATATATTTGTAATATGAGACCTGGACACATGAATCAAACCCGTGTAAAGGTTTAATTTAAATTAAAGATACACCCCAGTACACGGCTGTATCTTTACTTAAGTTAATTTCCAACTGTCGCTCTCATATTATTAATTCTCGCCCAACAAAATCTTATTTTCATAATGTATCGCCACTTCTCCTATCTAATAGAAGAAGTGACGAATATATTTACAAAAATATATAATCAAGGATGGGAAGGAACAAGCATAAGAGAGGTATACAAGTTAAACAAATTAGTTTATTTAAATTTAAGCAAGTTGATATAATTACATATGGTTTAACTAGATTTTACACGAGACAATTCATTGTTCATCAAGATAAATTAAATAAGTTTCTTTTGACATAATTATCCCAATAGTGAACATTTGGTGTGAAACACCTAGGTTGTACCTGTAATGAACACAAGTATAGTATAGTCCATATTACGAATGGGAGTAACTCGTTAAAGTAGAACTAACACTCATTCACTACGAAGGTGCTTCTGCCTCAACACAACGGCAATTTAAATAGGAAGAAAACATTAATTTAAGGTTAAGCAACAACACATAACAATTATCCAGCCTAACGGCTATTAAACTTAGACCTGAAAGTCATTTACATGAATAATAATTTATGATACCAAATTCTATAAAGTCCTAGTTTAAAGAATTACAACGTTGGTAGTTAAATGAACTAGCTAGCAAGAATTAACCCCATAGTGAATTACGAGATACAAAGAATAAGCTCCTAGAAAAGGAACTATAGGTTTATAAATAGTTAATGGCGAGCTACCAGTAATCTAAGATATTAAGATACTATGGCCGGTCTATTCCTCATTAGTACTGACTGATCATTCAATAGTATATTTAACATTCTACACATGTCTGGACACACTATATCTAGTGCTAACAGTTAAACATTAAGTAATACAAACGGTGCCTGATGGGGGCCGGACAAAATAAACAATAACCCGCGGGCCACTACTCGAGACTAGTAGCACCCCCACAGGTTGAGTACCGAAGAAAGGTGTATCATTAGACATTTTAGAAACTGGTATCATTCAAAGACCCAACTAGGTCATGGAACAAAGCGATAGATAACCTGATTTCCACCATAATATGATTTTAAACATTAAGTTAGCCGGAACATGGTTATACATTATAGGGCGTCTGTCTATTGTCCAGGTATTTACGACTATGTTTGATGGACATAGAAAAATATAGCAAGATCTCTAACATTATAAACTATGCCTTGTGGGCATAGAAAAACAAGTCAGAAACTTTGATATTCAAAACTATTTCAAATGGACATAGAATCAAAGAGTAAGAACTCTATTATTCAAAACTATGACTTATGGGCATATAAAAAAATTCAGAAACTCTGACATACAAAATTATGTCATATGAACATAGAAACAAAGAGTAACAACTCTATCAAAAAGTACTAATATAAATACTCATAGTAACAGACGTAGCTACATCTGCAGTGAGGAGGAGAGACCGACGTCTCTTACATCGTGATCACCAGTAGTTTAGTTCGCTGATCCTTGTTTGACGTCCAGGCTGTTCCTCCGACGAATCGTTATAATTGAATACAGAGTGTGAAGCGAGGGATGGCTGTTTTATACAAAAAGGACTGACGTCTTCGGGAAGGGCGTCCACCAGAGCAAAAAGGAGGTGGTGATTATGCCAAATTGAGCAGAAAGACAACTAGCACTAGAAGATGTCGCTGAGCACAACACAGATAAGCAACTATTGTCATTTCATCGAAGTGGGGCCAGCGAGTAAGATGTCCTTTTGTTGAACCTCCAGGAACAGTCAGCTGGGGCACTTTCCTCTTGTTTGGGCGTCTCCAGCAACAAGATTTCACCGTGAGTTAGTATCTGCCACACATTATTAGAATTTATTAGTTCTTGTATTTATCGTGTTAATCATATATATTGTATTATGAGTGTATGTGTTAATACGTTATTTAACACGTTACAATAGGAAGCCCACTCATTATTTGAAAATTGTATATTCACGTTCCCACAATGGGGGGAAGGGGGGTAAATATTACATTTGTATGGGAGAGGGGTGCTAATACTAGAAGCTTTGACTTGGCTTCAAAACAAATATCAGCTTCGACTTCGCTCCGAAAAAAATTCTGGCTTCGACATTTAGAAAGCTTTGCCAATGTTTGCTCAATTTATGTTCAATTATTGCCATTTTTAGGTTTTCTATACATATTTAAAACAGTGAAGTAATTGAATTGTAAGTTGTGATAATAACTTGATTTATCGAAATATTACAAACAATGGTGCAATAAAACATTTTCCAAGTGTTTTTAGTGGATAAAGTTTTATAAATAAACAAAACATAATATTTTTTCAAGCCTATTCAATAAAAACCCGCAATGGTGACCACATGGCCTAGCGCGCTACTCTCGCAGTAGACTAGACTGCCGATGGCGTGTAGATAGAAGTTAAAATCTCTCTTGGGTGTACTGAAAGTCGGCTTTCCAAAATTATTTTCCACTCTCTCTCCACGCAAATTTGGGTCCACTTCCTATAAATGTAACCTTCCTAATCCTTTAAAACTATTAGCGTAATTAGTACATAAGTGTATAAACCAAACGGGTAGTAAGACGAGGTATTAAAAAAATAAAAATATATTCTAGCTTCAATTCAGCTTCGATAAGATTTCATTCATTCGATTCAATTTTGATTCGAATTGAAAAACTGGACTTCCCATACCCCTACATTTGTAAATATATTCTTAGTCTGTTTAGTTAGAATGTAAATAGAAATTATACTGTAATCCATAATGAAGTACCTTCGTTTGTTTAAACGAAAATAAATGGGTCGAACAGTCCTTCATAAACCCTCTCTAAGCGCCACCGACAGTACTGGAAAAGTTTTTCCTTATCAAGTTATTTTCCTTCATGAACAACACTCCCGCGATAAGGCGTTTCAAATAACGCAGTATGAACTTAATTGACTTACAGTTAATGCCCGTCTGCTGGACTAAACGCCGTGTTGACATATTGATGCTCATTTCAATACTATTCCCTACGTTTGGGACAGCTTCCGGTGTGAGTACAGTTCGTTGTTTTACTCTCTTAGCGTTGAGTACAGAACTACTGTGACGCCCTGCCCTGTCTTCAAAAACTCTCGGCTTTTGCAGGAACATTGGCACCAGGATATTTTGCTTAATATCGTTCACGAAACAATATGAAGGATCGCGTGCGAGCATACTCCTCCACTATAAACACGCGTTGTTAAATTGAATACTGCGTGACTAATAAACAGACAAACGCACACTGAACTGAACTCACAAGTGCATGCGTCAATTAGTGTCCTACGCAGATATACGAATTATAACATGAAAGCTGTGTGTTGTGGTCGGTGTCGGTTTTATATGCGCCACCCTGTATCACTGGAAGCGTTTGATGACTTTATATATGAAAAACTAATAAACCATGTAATACATATTTATAGAATGCCAAATTTTCGTGACTTTAAAACAATGTTGGTGGTAGAAAGGGTGGTTTCCTATTTTTTTTTAAATCAGAGATAAGAGCTGCTCTTCCAGTTGGATGAGAGGTAAAGAAGACATATTAGAAACTTTATTTACAGTCAATATAATCAAGGGATGTTAAAATATTGTAGAATTATTTTAACATCCATGTTAGCTATATTATAAATATTGTATATACCCGCTTCAGTGACCGAATGTTTACATACGTGCTGGACTGGCCTGCTGATGACGGGGAGATCAGGTTTCGATTCCCGGTCGAGTCTACTGAGGGATGTTTTTCCTAATGGTTTCCCACTCTCCTTTCATATAAATTTGGGTGAAATATATTTAAACATATAGAATGCTTCATTTCTCATCCCAACCCTGTTATAATAAGTACTATGCGTGTAGCCTGAACTAGTGGTAAAAATATATTTTCTGTGGGTAAAAAAATATGAAGCGCAATTTTGTTTTCTATTTGTTTGTTTGAGGTTTGTAATGTACACTTTCTGAACCAACTGATTATATCAACAAACGACCTGTTAATTAATCTAGATCTGTAGCAGACATATAACCGATCCCCCCGGGCGTTCATTCATCACTGTTAAGGGAGAAACTCTAATTTTACCAATAATACACTTGCCAGTCATCCAGTAAATAAAATACGGGACCCTTAGCTCAGTAGGCAGAGGCACTAACCACTAAATTAAGGTGTATGAACAAGTGCAGCTGTTCTTGGTCAAGAACTTCAGTATATGAGTGAAATCACACTCCTGTTTGGAAAGTACACGTAAACTAATCCAACAAAACTAAAACCAAACCAGGTGTGTGACTGTTAAAGTATGTCTTTTCTCTCTCTGAATTTTATAGAATTTGGATGCGGGTTTGAATCCCTGCTCCTGTTTCAACCCCATTTTTACTGCACTACTATTACACTTTATTCCCCACCGCTTCTTACTATCTGCCATCTATACATATTTTATATAATAAAATGGGCTGGAGATGAGTAAGGTCAAATTTAGAGGAAATGTACCCTATTTTCATGGAGGAAAGAGTGGAAAACAGCTGTCACTACACCCGATCGGATTTGGACCCCAACCTCTTCACCACCAGCATGTCAGATTAGATTACACCCAGTCATGATTCCAACCCTGACCTACCCGTAAGCAGAATATTAGACTATATGAGCCTGACATTTAGTTCGGGTGCCCACCTGTATTTTTTTATTTATTTTTTTAGCACCACGTCTTACTACCCGTTCGGGTTATACGCTTAAGTACTAGTTACGCTAATGGATTAGGAATTGGAAAGGTTGAACTTAGAGAAAGTGAACCCGCATTTGCGTGGAGGGAAAGTGGAAAACCATTTAGGAAAAACCACCCCCAGTTCACCCAACCGAGATTCGAACCTCGATCTCCCCGTCCTCGGTGGTCTGGCTCAACACGACTGGCGCGTTAGCCAACTACGCCACCGAGGAGGGTTGCCCACCTGTACGAGTTCAAGAACGTTTTGTTTATCATGAAAGACAGCAAGAAGTCTTACACAGAATTATTGCACTATTACATTATTCGCTACTGCACTATGCTCTATTTTCTATGTACTATTGTACTAGACACAACATCCAGCCTCCCGACCGATAATTCATCACTGTGAAAGAGAAAACCCCACTTTCAATAATGATAAGTTTTTCGTCCATACCAGTAATCGAACCAGGGACTCCTAGCTCAGTAGGCAGACATTGCCGACCAAGCTAAGGTTTCGGACTGATTCAATGTAATTTCCGTGTTTGTCGCAATTACTTCCCCTTACCGCTCTCACAAAGGGCGCGATAAAGTTTAACAATTAGTTACACCCAGTACAATTCCAGCCGGCCAGGGGTTGAGAGGGTGGAGCTAGCACACCGGAAGTAAACCCATAACTCAACACGGCAAGAGATATGACGTCACTAATTACTTTTCAACTTTTATGACGATAAAGCTTGCTTCTTGATTATTTGTCTGACTTGAGCTACACTTTACGCCGGACCACCCCCCCATCATTATCGCAGGACAATACAAGGCTGAAAGTTTAAGTTTACGACTTGATTCAGACAATAACGTGTTTAAATTAATAATACACAGAAATATAAACGTCTTTACTAGGAGATAAATTTCACCTACATTTTAATTTAACTGTGTATTTTGGTGTAGATTCTATAATGAAACACGTTCAAGATTAATTTAAATCATGTGTCATTTGTTTTGTGTTTAAATCAGTGTGGCACACTCTATTTTCATACGATTATGATTCAGTCTTAAATGGTGTCTAAAATATTTGAGTGTTTGTGAATATGTTAAATTAAATTAAATTAAATGCATCAATCTCCCAATAAACTAGACTACCTGTAAATAGTAGGTTAAAGTCACTATAAAATACCACCTATGGGCTATTCAAACATTAAGTCTTATTTTGAAGCACTTTCCTTGGAAGATATAATTTCAAAGCTTGGCTATCTCCATTAATGAAGTCTTGACCTTGGTGGTGTTAGGGTAAAGTGCTTGCCTCAGAACTCAATGTTCGTGATTTCAAGCTCATGCTGATGTCAATAGATTTTTCATGAGCGATAAAAATCCATAGCACAACTTCCATTGGTCTAATGTAGGTTTTGGCATGTAAATAACCCTGGAACAGTGTTTCTCAAACATTTCCCAATAGCGAACCACTTGATAAGCGTTTGATGCACACGCGGACCACCCCC
>CABFWO010000337.1:0-17671 GCA_902155825.1 Timema genevievae
ATCATTGAATCAATATTTATAGCTTATATTTATACACTTATTAAAATAATACAATAAAATTTTGATGGTCGAATGACCTTAAGTAATTGGATCTTCATATTTCAGTTTTGGTAGATTATATTAATGCCTATAAAATAGTTTTAGTAAAATAGTAAAATGTTATTAAGTTCGACCATAAAAAATATGTTTGTAATTTCTAAAATAACTAAATATTTCAATTTCAGCCCCATACATTAATTACTTTACCTTAACAATGGTACGCAAAAAATATAAAATAGTAGGTTTGACCCCTTAAAAATAGTAGGTTTGACCCCTTAAAAGCTCGTGAACTGTAATGATGAATTCATTGAATCACTAGTTATAGATTATAATTATAGACTTGTTAAAATTGTGCAGTAAAGAAAAGGTCAGTGCTATTTGCAGTTTTAGCAAAACCTATTTTTTGTCAAAATAAAAAATATATTGCCTCATTAGAAACATAGTTTAATTTTCTTCATATGGTTATATCAACAGCTGTTGTTGAATATCTGTCAAGGATGTCCTGGAATTTAATGGCTGCTTTTCCTCTTCATTTAAAAAGTTTCTCATCTAATCCCGCTATGCTCATGAAAGAACTGATGGTACTATCATGTGAATAAAATTAAACTTTATGTTTGTACTGAAGCAATATTTTATTTATTTTGACCCAAAAAAATATGTATTTTTTTTTTGCTACAAAAATTGCAAAAACACTGACCTTTTCTCGCGTTCCCGACGTCACCGGCAAACCAAACTAGGTGCGCTTAAAGTCCACGTGTCCGCTATTTTGGATAAAACTTTATTTCATTTAATGGTGGTTTCACAAACAAAATATTCAAAGTTATTATCCTTTGTTCATTCTCCTTTGTCCCAGCGGTTTCCCAACTCCATTGGCTAGCGCTTAAATTCAGACACGCATTTGGTGACCCACCAAGATTTATAAGGCAATATTTAAAATATATATTCTACGAAATGACACACACATCCTTCAATTTAATAGTATACAAACTTTTATTTTTGCAAATTATCATACAAAATGTTGAAAGTATTAATAATATATATTGCATATCTATAATAATAAAAGAAAGTGTTTCTCTGTGTGTGTGTGTGTTTGTTTGTTTGTTTGTGTGCGATGCCCAGCCAAATCTACGCCACACAGTGATCTGAAATGTTTAACATAGGTGGACGGTGAAACTCGAAGCCGGATTTTAAATCTTTGATTAGCTTTTTAATTGGGCTATTTTTAACAAATGTACAGTGTGTCACGGGATTGCTTGTGTATTATAAAGAGATAAGAAAGTATGTATTTGAAACCCCAGTGCTCTGCGCAGTATAACTGTCACGGCTCTGACACTAGGATTTTGTGAACACAAGATAGTTGAGACATTTGGCGAGATGAATGAAGTGGCTTGGATTCTGAAAGTTACAGTATGATCAATTTTTCAACCCAAAGTCTGTTACTAGGAACGTTTATTTCTTTCAAATACCAAATATAAAATCACTTACTAAGGGGTGACCTGGTGGTCTAGGGGTAAGGTGTCAGACGTCTGTGCTGAGGGTCCGGGGTTCAATCCTTGGTCCCGGCACAGATTTATCTGATTGCCAAACCCTTCCTTCACCTCTGACAAGATGAGTGAATGTGAGGAATGCCAGGCCTCCACCGTGGTTCGGATTCGACGTTAAACTGTAGGTCCTCCATTTCATCTCACAATCACCCTATCATTGCACATTAGCGTAAGTTCATATAACCCGAATGGGTAGTAAGACGCGGTGCTAATAATAATAATAATAATAATAATAATAATAATAATTTACTAAGGGCCAGTTTCATAGTCCGACTGAGTACACCTCAAATGGTGTGTTCTAATAAATACAGGACCTTTTTATACTATTCTAGATAGGTGTCATTTTGTATTTAGTATAGCGCCCCACTTGAGACATACTCAGTCTGACTATGAAACTTGAGCCTAAGAGAGGTGTGTGTGTTTTGTGTGTGTTGTTGTTTTTGTGGTTTTGGTTGTGTGTTTTTTGTATTTTTGTGTGTGTGATTTTTTGTATTACTACCCGTTTGGATTATGTCCTGTAATATTATTATTATTATTATTATTATTATTATTATTATTATTATTATTATTATTATTATTAGCACCGCGTCTTACTACCCATTCGGGTTATACGAACTTACGCTAATGTGCAATGATAGGGTGATTGTGAGATGAAATGGAGGACCTACAGTTTAACGTGGAATCCGAACCACGGTGGAGGCCTGGCATTCCTCACATTCACAAGTTGTGATTAATACACGTCTTATCAGAGGTGAAGGAAGGGTTTGGCAATCAGATAAATCTGTGCCGGGACCTAGGATTGAACCCCGGACACCCAGCACAGAAGTCTGACACCCCTAGACCACCAGGTCACCCTCACCCACTCTTCTTAGGACTGCTTCATTTGTTACCTTATTACGTCTGATCTTCTCCAGCATCACATTTCAAAGCTCTCAAAGTATTTATTTCCCATCTTCCTAACAGTCCACGTTTCTGCTCCATATGTAGCATTTCAACAGTTTCTTCCTCAGTTAGAAACTCAACCTCCTGGTACCCTAACCCTTTATTAAGGGTAGTTTACTGATGAATGACTAATGAGTCATATTTTTTGAATTCCAAATTTTTCTGAAATGGCTCTAACTATTTTGCTTAAAACGCATATCTAGGATTTGTTTGTCATGACATATAGCACTTTAATTGGTTTTTGGGAAACATTTCGTTGAAGGGTAGTATACTGATTGCTGATTTTTCAAAAACTTGAAATATTTTACAAATGGCTCTAGCAATTTGTTTCAAATGGATATCTTGGGAGTGTTTGACATGACAAAATTAATAGCCCTGTATACTTGGTTTTGGGTAAACATTTTATAAATGGTCGTTTACTGAGTAGGCCCTAATGATTTTTTTAAATTAGTATTTTTTTTTAAATGGCTTTAACTTTTTGCTTAAAATGTATATTTGGGAACTGTTTGATATGACAAACTAAACTGTATATTTATTTTGGGGGGAAATTTGACTATGGGTAGTTTACTGATGACCGGTTTTATTTTATTTGAATACTTAAAAAAATAGCCTTATCAATTTGGTTCAAAATTAGAATCGGGAGACTATGTTACATATCAATAATAATGTCTATTTATATATTCAAAATAAATTAATTTAACTGTAGTTTAGTTAAAACAAATTATAGACAATTCGAATGTTTTGGAAATTGAATTTGAAGATTGAATTCAAAATGGTAATCTATAAATTATTTTTGAAAATCTCAACTTTGTTAAATATATTTGAACAATTAGGTTAAAATTGTATATAAAAGAGTTATTATTGTTATTAACAAGATTATGCGTTTGTTTTTATGAGTAAAGCTTTAAGGATAGCTTACTTAAAACTTATTTTTGAAAATTTTCTTCAAAGCTATTACTATACACAATATGATAAAGTTTGTGCAATTGTGTTGTACCATTTTTTAATATTACTATTTTTATATACTACTCTCCAAAGTGTCTGGAAAAATGATAAAATTCCTTTTGGCTCTCCACTTGACAAAAGAGAAATTGGGAGCAATTTAATAGTTTTTTAATTTTTTTAAATAATGCATGGTTGCTACAAACAGGAAAAACAGGGAAATGTCAGGGAATTTAACCAAAAATAAGGAAAAGGGATCTTAAATACATAACTAACTATACACCTAAACATTTAAACGAAAATGGGATATTTTATTTCTCGATATTGACAAAATGTATTGTATAGATGTAGGATTTTGCTACCATAAGATGGTTGTAGAGGGTTTGTTTTATAACTAGCGCAGGGACATAACTAATGCCTAAAGCAATAAATACTGGGAAAATGAGGTAAAAAAAATTGTTGTTTAGTAGTCGTTAAGATTGTTTTCTAAAATATGGGGTAATTGTAATAAAGTGAAAAATTGCCACTCACCAAGATAAATTGTAAAACAAAAAAAGAAGTTAGGTTGGGAATATTTTTAAATGTTGTCTGGAAAACCTGGAAAAGTCAGGAAATTCTAGAATAAAAGTTATGTAGCAACCCTGAATGACCCTGGACATGGTACGGCTCTTGGATAGCTCAGTGATTTAAGAATATGATATTTAGATGAGTCTATAACCTTAATCAACAACTATGATTGCTTGTATATTTAATCCATCAGAGTATATTGTCAAAGGTTGACTCCACGGCTGGAAGTAGCCGTTTTAACCGGGGCTGTAGAGAGTGGAGTTGGTAAAAATGTACAGACTTATATTTACCATATATTGTTATAATATTATATCATTTTAATTAATCTGTATTGGAGGTGACCTGGTGGTCTAGGGGTAAGGTGTCAGACTTCTGTGTTGGGGGTCCAGGGTTCAATCCTCGGTCCCGGCACAGATTTATCTGATTGCCAAACCCTTCCTTCACCTCTGACAAGACGTGTATTGATCACAACTTGTGAATGTGAGGAATACCGGGCCTCCACCGTGGTTCGGATCCCACGTTAAACTGTAGGTCCTCCATTTCGTCTCACAATCACCCTACCATTACACATTAGCGTAAGTGCGTATAACCCGAACGGGTAGTAAGACATGATGATGATGATCAACTTTTTTTGTACTAATAATTAATATACTCGAGACATTTCAGAAGGAGTCGGACAGTAGACAAATATAGAAGTTGGAGTCGAAGGCTTGTCGTACCGACTTCACGTCCTTTGTTTCAACTGACCCTGTGTTATTGTTGCTGTGCGTGTGACTCGAGCGAGCGAGCGGTCGGTCGGTAGTCATCACGCGTTGTGGAGATGTAACGGGAACCTGTTTTTGTTCACTATTTTGGTCGCGTCCCAGTTACAGCCCGCTCGGGGAGCGACGACTGTTCTTGTAACATCCATTCTCATCTTACAATACCGGGGCGAGCTTGAGCTTACACGCAACCGGAGGACTTGCGCCATGACATTAACCGGTAAACTCTTCTTGTTTTAGTTAATTTGAAGGAAACTACATTATATTTTTAATCTAGTCTCTACCAGACCTACTTTATTTTAAAGATAGTTTTCTACTAATATTAATTTCAAGCGATGTACGTACAGTATCGTGGAAATTACAACTTTCGCTATTATGTTCAAACTTGGAGCACTCTATTATCATTTAGGACATTCTGAATCTTGGGTTATTGTACTTAGAACATTCTGAACTTCGGATTATTTCCCTTCCTAATATTCTGGACCACGGATCCTCGGGTTATTTTATATTAGAACATTCAGAACCTCGGGTTAGTTTACTTTAGAACATTCAGAACCTCGGGTTAGTTTACTTTAGAAAATCCTGAACCTTGGGTTATTTTATATTAGTATATTCTTAACCTGATTATTGTACTTGATTATATTTCGAACTTCACATTATTTTAGGCCTGTTAGTAGATAAGGGGCCGTCCTTAAATTACGTAAAGGTTTTTTTTAGGAGAAGGGGGTCAGGATCATTCTTAAGTAAGGTTTTTTTAATCGCTGTTAATGGCGAGACAAAATAAAAAAAATTGTCAGGAAATAAAAATAATCTAATTTACCAAATCTTAAAAGATTCCGTAAGGGAAAGGGGGGAGGATCAAAAATAATTATATAAAATCCCTAGGTACGTAATTTAAGGAGCAATTTTTCCTCGTATTTAACACAGAAATCTAACCTGATACCTTTGTCTTAGCGTCCACGTGTTTTATCGACAGTTAGCCCCACAGTTTGGTCCCAGGGACTCGTGTAGACGAGTCCGAACCTATAAATATCAGAACCAGGGCATTGGGTTCTGTTTCTATGACCACGTGATAACCTTTTTGAGGTACTGATGGTTTGAGTCCCGTTGTGTTAAAAAATTGTATCGATGCTTACATTTTGTGAAAGCATTTGAAGCACGAGAACTGTAGAGTACATTACAAGTTTGGTCTCGGGGTGCTAATAACTCCTAGCGTGGGTTGAGACACTTAAGGTTCCAGGAAAGCAGCAACAGGACATTCATTACTCGTGAAACTGTGTGATGGAAACTGCTCAGATTCACTTCAACCAAAGATTTCTAGGGGTCACCTTGGAGCATGCTTTAAGAAATGATCTACACTTATTTGGGCTACAGGTTGGGTGTACATACTTACAAGGTTGACTTGCAGGGTTGATAATTATAGGGGTAGGAACTTGCTAGGTTGATACTTACACGTTTGATTCATTACAAGGGTAGAAACTTGCAAGGTTGATACAAGTTTGATGCATTACAGGGGTTGATACTTGCAGAGTTGATACTTGCAGGGTTGATACTTGCAGAGTTGATACTCGCAGGGGTTGATACTTGCAGGCTTTATTCTTGCTGGTTTAATACGCACTTGCAAAACCTTGGAAATACAAAAAGTAAACAAATTATAGAAATTTTAAAAAGAAACTTGACATTTTTCCATTATTTGCAAATTATGAATAAATTTTAGTTCATACATTTAAAGGTTCACTAAAGTTTATCTTATTTAATATTTTCTGACTCTAACACGCTTGCTTTGTAAGAAGATTTTCATGGTTGGCCTATTTGTTTTTATGGAAATTTATTAATGATTTGTTAATTGAAACATAAGTGTATTCTTAGGAATGGTTAATATGCTACACATCATTTTATGTTATTTGCTACCGCCTAATATGATTCTATATATGTTTTAATAAATTCAATTAGGCTACTACATATACAATATTTTCTTCTGCAAGACGTAAAGGTACATATGAGTGTGTGCATTCCAAACGGTGACGACTCCCACTGAGTGCTTGTGTTTGTTAATTAAAGTTAATTAAAGACAGCCCATATCAGTAACAGGAATATCAGGGATCGAATAACGATGGGTGTACTGTACAAGTCCTGGTCTCCGCGATAAATTCAAAGAAGTATAAGCATCGTTATTCATATGGACAACTTCAAACATTATTTCACTCAGACAGATTTAATGATTACTTTCTTGTGTGAAATAATATCTTAGAAAGATTGCTACAAAATTTGCATAGCGATATCACCAGACCCGGGCATATGGTCTAAATTTCAATCTCATTTTGTACCTCCGTGAAAATGCAGGTACCTATATCCTCAAGTCTCCCTTAATCCCGTTCCCATTCGCGTGGCTAATAAATCATTAATATGTGTGCGAGTAATCTGAAGTGGTACTGAGAAGCGTCGTAAAAATAATCGTTACATATTTAAACGCTATTAAACTAAAACATGTTCTGATTATTCTAACTTGTTGAATATAATTTATTGTAGTGAATACCAGTTATCATAACCAGATGCAAGAAAGAGTCTTGGTTTATAAATATTTAACATTTATGAATCTTTGCTTTCACTTGTATCAGCATATTCGTATGCTTGTGCTAGAAAATAAGTTGGGAATACGTGTCACTCTTGCATCCTTAACACGCACAAAATAAGTTTGGAATACGTGTCACTCTTGCATCCTTAACACGCACAAAATAAGTTGGGAATACGTGTCACTCTTGCATCCTTAACACGAACAAAATAAGTTGAGAATACGTGTCACTATTTCATCCTTAACACTCACAAAATAAGTTGGGAATACGTGTCACTCTTTCATCCTTAACACGCACAAAATAAGTTGGGAATACGTCTCACTCTATCATCCTTAACACGCACAAAATAAGTTGGGAATACGTGTCACTCTTGCATTCTTAACACGCACAAAATAAGTTGGGAATACGTGTCACTCTTGCATCATTAACACGCACAAAATTAAGTTGGGAATACGTGTCACTCTATCATCCTTAACACGCACAAAATAAGTTGGGAATACGTGTCACTCTATCATCCTTAACACGCACAAAATAAATTGGGAATACGTGTCACTCTTTCATCATTAACACGCACAAAAATAATTTGGGAATACGTGTCAATCTTTCATCCTTAACTTGCACAAAATAAGTTGGAATACGAGTCAATCTTTCATCCTTAACACGCACAAAAATAATTTGGGAATACGTGTCAATCTTTCATCCTTAACACGCAAAAAAATAAGTGGGAATACCTGTTACTCTTTCATCCTTAACACTCACAAAATAAGTTGGGAATACGTGTCACTCTTTCATCCTTAACACGCAAAAAATAATTTGGGAATACGTGTCAATCTTTCATCCTTAACACGCAAAAAAATAAGTGGGAATACCTGTTACTCTTTCATCCTTAACACTCACAAAATAAGTTGGGAATACGTGTCACTCTTTCATCCTTAACACGCAAAAAATAATTTGGGAATACGTGTCAATCTTTCATCCTTAACACGCAAAAAAATAAGTGGGAATACCTGTTACTCTTTCATCCTTAACACTCACAAAATAAGTTGGGAATACGTGTCACTCTTTCATCCTTAACACGCAAAAAATAATTTGGGAATACGTGTCAATCTTTCATCCTTAACACGCAAAAAAATAAGTGGGAATACCTGTTACTCTTTCATCCTTAACACTCACAAAATAAGTTGGGAATACGTGTCACTCTTTCATCCTTAACACGCAAAAAATAATTTGGGAATACGTGTCAATCTTTCATCCTTAACACGCAAAAAAATAAGTGGGAATACCTGTTACTCTTTCATCCTTAACACTCACAAAATAAGTTGGGAATACGTGTCACTCTTTCATCCTTAACACGCAAAAAATAATTTGGGAATACGTGTCAATCTTTCATCCTTAACACGCAAAAAAATAAGTGGGAATACCTGTTACTCTTTCATCCTTAACACTCACAAAATAAGTTGGGAATACCTGTCACTCTTTCATCCTTAACACGCACAAAATTTGAGAAAAAGCCACCTAGAGCGTGACAACTTTACACCGATTGATTTGCAAGAAGTAAATTTAATGAATAGGCCTATAAATCTATGTCCAAACGCTTATCTCGAACGTTTGTTCAAATAATAATATAAAATAAATATACAAAATAAGTTATTGGACAGTTATTTTATTATATTTCAATAATAATAATTCTGTTCCTTGTCCAAGCACTTCTCTATCCCTGTCCCAACCCCCATACCTCTTCCTCCCCCCAACCCCTCAAGGCGCCATCTTCCTTATTCTTCCTCCATCCCGTTAATTTGATTTCCAGCCCACCAATAGCCGTCCTGTGATTTTCGCCGTTACTTCTCTATTCACCCGGCTCTTTCATCCGTAGCTAATTCCTGCTGTTCAGTTGCCTTTGTCGTATTCACTACACCCAATATCACCGCCGAGGAAACTCCAGGTCTTTTGGAGAAAACTTTAATCTTCGCGTTCTCTCGTTCAACTGTTGTCTAGTCTCCTCGCTTTCAGTTATGTCGGAAGATGGTGAAGAAGTTACGGGCAACCTCGACGAACCAGCGTTGCTAAATGTATATTATTCATGGGAAGAAAGACCACACTAAAACGAGAGAATGACAACGCTGTTTCCCAATAATAGTCATGCAGATTTCTCACAGATTATAAATCCAGTGTGACTGACGCCACTGCCCACCGATTAAACAATCCGCTACTATCACTTTAGATAACTTTACATTTTGTCATTATTTGAGAGAGAGAAAGATGAATCATAAGTTTTGAATCAACTTTTATATCGCGATTCCACATTAGATCCCAATTTTCTTACGAATGGTCATTTATCTACAGCTGTAAAAAATGTTAACTAAATCTAGTTCTACGTATTCATACGTCAAGTCATGAGATCTGTAGCTGTCGATTTTCATAGATATTATCAATAACAATAAAATAACACTAATAAAATGTCACCAATGTTGATCACAAAAAAAAAGTTTTAATTTTAAAAAGGTAGGTACTTCAGATGCCCATTAAAATACATGCATTCAACTTTAATCAACCTTGCAACGTCTTCGTAATATAATTTAGCAAATTGTATTCTCTAGTCAAGTTGATTAATATGTATTATAAATACTGAGCCTCATTGGTGGTCGCATGGTCTTAACACGTCACTCTCCTCCTAGCTAGACTGTGTTGTCGGTAGCGGGGAGCTCGGGGTTTGAATATCAGTCGGATGTAGGGAGAATAATTTTTACTAAATGGTTTTCCACTCTCCCTCCACGCATATTTGAGTGCATTTCCTCTAAAATGGTTATCTTTCTCGTCCCGATTCCGTTGACAATGCGTGCAACCCGAACGGATACTAACACGCAGTGGATATATATATATAATTCCTTCAACTTTGGCCTTTGCTATTTAGTTTTATATGCCAAGTGAGTGGTGATGTCTCGTGAAAGTTTTATATTTTAATGTTTACATCTGTCCCCATTCTCCCTCAAGTGAAACATTAGATTTACTTTTAATTTGGTGTTTATGGCGTTAATATTCGCGTTTGATTCCCGCTTTTAGACCCTTGTAATAATCTCACGGCGTGCTTGATTATAGCCACGTTGTCATCGCAAGAAACATATTTTTCAGTTCATTGTAATGTAATGTAATGATTTTAATGTGCTGACAGATTGGAAGCTGGTGCTAATTTTAACATCTCTGTAAGATAATTATATAGTAACATTTGGTTAATGTTTAACACTCAAAACCCGCCTCCGTGGCGTAGTTGGCTAACGCGCCAGTCGTGTTGAGTCAGACCACCGAGGACGGGGAGATCGAGGTTCGAATCTCGGTCGGGTGAACTGGGGGTGGTTTTTCCTAAATGGTTTTCCACTCTCCCTCCACGCAAATGCGGGTTCACTTCCTCTAAGTTAAACCTTCCCATTTTCCTAATCCATTAGTGTAATTAGTACTTAAGCGTATAACCCGAACGGGTAGTAAGACGCGGTGCTAAAATTAATTTAACACTCAATGTTTATTTGTTACCTCTTCTCAAAGGTCCTTGATTGATCGGTATTGGGTATGTTGTTTGCTCATATCTTGTTCAAATGTCAATCTTGTCACTTAATATAGGCGCTATCAGCGTCGGGGACTACATTCGTATCCTACAGTGATACGTTCCAGACCATATAAATATCATTACATTCGTACATTTGATAAATGACAGCTGGACACGGGAATCGAACCCGGGACCCTTGGTTTAGCACGCCTATACTCTCCCTCAGAGCTAACGAGGAATACCAACCATGCTCAAAGTCATTATTCATTCACATTCTTAGAGAAAAGTCATCCTGGATAGCTCATTGAAAGAACATTGACGTGCTAAATCAAAGGTCTCTAGGTTCGATTCCCGTGTCTGAGTGTAATTTTTCAAATCTACGAATATAATAATCGAAACTGCTGACTAAATCCGTAATATAAAAATCATTTCCATCTTCTAATCTTCGCTAGTCATGTACATTTGACTCTACATGCGTTTGCTTAGCTCGATAAGTATTATTAGCATAGTCCTACCACAATGTACAATTGAAATCTATAACCCCCCNCCCGCCCTCTTTATGTGAAAAACAATAAATTCGCACATAACTAGGGTTCGATCCAAAAAATATCTCAGAAAGGGTTTAGCAACATTTGGAGATATAACGTCTTATCTTGCCCACAGCCGAGGCCGATAAGAATATCGTAAAAGTAAGTTGATAGTCAAAGTCGAGCGTGTGTGACCGAACGAGATAACACACTTTCTTATAGATAAGGCTCCCGTAGACTCGCAAACTAAGGGCTCAATTGGTGACTTTTTTTAATCATAATAATGTTATTTTGTGCGCATGATGTGAGGAAGGAAACATAAACAACACAGGAGAGTATATTTATGTTTATAATTCAGTAAGTTGAAATATTTTGATTTAAACGTTACATTCACTTTTTATCGTCTTATATAACGAACTAGGTGATGCTATGTTTGTTATATTCATAAGTTAGCTAAGTCGTGTGGTTGTATAATAAGTTTGTTCAGAAAGTGCACGTTAAATACTCTTATAAATATAATATCTGGAGAGTGGTTTTATAAATTCATTTATAAATACCTTCAGACAAATACTGGTTGCTATTTTTCAATTAATTGTATTTGATTCCCTTATCCGGACTAACCCTGTGGTCAACCATCACTTGTGCACTGAATCTTAACAAACTTCCTTATCCTTAATTCATAATATTATTAATTTAAATTACTGTAAGTTTCTAATAGCCAAACACGAGGTGTATATTTAATATAAGTTACATAGCAAAATATAACCCATCTGAAATCATACAACCCACTAAAATCCCAAGTGTATTCATCAGTATTTGGTTATTTCGAACAACTAAAATTTCATATAGTTGGTTTATTTTAACTGAATCATAGGCCTTTTTAAAAAGATATGTATAGTTGATGTATTACCGTGTTGTATTCCCACTTTCTTTCTAATTTTGTGTAGTAGTAAAAACCTGATCCGTTGTTGATCTATTTCGTCTAAATCCACTACTGATGACCCCCAATTATTTCCTCTGCACATGGCGTCACCCTAATTATAAATATGTTAGATAACATTGTGTAGCATGTAGTTATAGTTTATAGTATATAGCTATTACTCAGGGTTCCTCCCATAGGGTATTGTTTTGTGTCTAGAAAAAACCTTATCAAACGGGAATATGTGGGAATTTGGGGTAATTAACTGTGAGCGATAAATAGTAGGCCTATACATGGACTATAGTTTTTCTCAGGAACTGAGGGCCTAACGTATTTTTACCAAAGATTATTTTATATTTAGTTTGAAGCATATAATCGTGTGGTACAGTCCGTATCCACGAATTTCAGGACACCCTGTGTGTGTATATATATATATATATGAACGGCCGGCGTAGTACGGGGCAGGTTGGGATCCGGATGTTATCGGTTTTCGACACGTGTGGGCTAGTTGTTCCCCCTGGAAGATACGCCTACCGAAATGCCATCTTGATCTTGCCAAGTTCCATAAAGCGACAGCACCGCACGTTATTTATTAGAGGACACTTTAGCTCCTCTCCACTTGCTTTCATGGGTGCATCCACATGGATATTTCGAACTTTGGAGCTTCCGTGGGATGTGCTTTTGTGGTGGAAGGATCCAATTTTTAATCTAGTTTACCTGGGGAATTAAGTGTGTTTACGGCCGAAATATAGGCTATGCCATTTTTAAATCGTTGTGTTTCGTGTACCGTAATTGTCACTGTTTTGTTCTCATCTGCACTGACTCCATGAGTAGTGAGTGCTCTGTTGACATTGTCCACACTGTACTCGTGGAATCCCCTCGTGCAGATGATACACGAGCAAATTATTAAAATTGGTTTGTTAAACACCCGGCTCGCCTTCTTCTGGTCACGCTGGTCTCTCAGGGAATAAACTGGCGGACCAGGCAGCCAAGGAGGTTGTTCATCTCCCTCCTGAAGCGAGTTTGGGTGTCATGTTTTTAGATATAAAGGGTTATGTTTGACGTGGGGTCTTACGCACTTGGCACGAGCAGTGGTTTGGACCCCTGTTCAGAACAAGCTGTGGTCCATTAGAGACTGTGTGTCGCGGTGGCTCTCTTCTATTTGGAAGTCTAGAAGAGAGTTGGTCGTCGTGACAAGACTCCGTGTCGGACATATTCACTAGCACATGGGTTTTCTTTTTATTGAGAGGGGATCCACCTCCGTTTGTGAGCTTTGCGATGCTTCCCTTAGTGTGGATCACATTTTGGTGGAGTGTAGCAAGGATGCCCCTATTCGCCTGGCTCTCGATTTAAATAGTGTCCCTCGTTTATTTTTACGCGACAGTGCGTATGAAGTCATATATTTACTCTCTTTTACACGGCAGGCGAATCTTTTAAATTCCATTTGAATTTCACTCCTACAAAGTGGCTCACTTGGATATTATCTCATGTTGAGATTAGTTTAACCATTTTATTATATTTTAAAATGGTTATTTGTCTTCCCCACGACCCGCCAATCGGACAGGCCTGTGTTAAACTATTTACTAAGTTTATGTAATGCTGGTCTAGTTTCATCGTTAGTAATAATAATAATAATAATAATAATAATAATAATAATAATAAATTACTTCAATTTGATTTATATACATCACAATTCAAATGTATGCACTTTTTGTAAGAACCAAGAAAATACACGTCTCATTACATTTGAAGTCTTTAATTTGGAAAATAGTTTGTTATACCTGCTTTTTTTCAAGCGATTAAATCAAAAATAGGAATACTTTTTACAATAATTAATACCATGTTACCCAAAATTTACGTTGGAAAATAAATCAAATCTAGCTTCTCGATCAATGTTTCATTTTTTTATATTTAAAGTTGCTAAATGAAAAACTGTCAAAAGTAACCTTGGCTCGCCGGGACTTCAATTTAATTTCAGGCTTATTTTAAGGCCATGTGAATAAGTCGAGGAAGCTTAATTCATGCACTAAAGTAACCTTGGGCTGTAAATTATACGAGAAATCCCCTAATTAAGTTTAATTGTTAAATAGTGCTTCGCTAATGTGTACGGTAAGGTGTTATGTACTGGTATTGGCCTCTACGGTTGTAGGCAGACCGCGAAACAAGTTGATACTACCCGCAAAGTAGCTACGCTCCTAGAATTGCATAACCATTATACATCAAGGGGCTTTGTCGGTTAAAAGGTGCTGAAGATTGACTATGCTGCAGGCGCAGGCCACTTCTGCTAGCACTACAAATACTGTATACTATGCCCATTCCATTAGTTACTATATTAATAGTTCAGGTTCATACTCAGTGAAAACTATTTACTAGGTTTTAATTCAACCTAACTTTTATTTCCCATTTATGTTAAGTAGACTCGTATTTGTCTTTATAGGGCCTACTGCAAGCTGAGTAAATGTCTAAGTTTGGATGGAACATTCGGCCTCTTTGTATGGACAAATGTTCGGGGATTTGAATCAATTAATCCCAGCCAAGGTTGCTACGCGCCTTAATAACCGGTAAAACAGAAAATTCCACAACAAAAAAACTAAAACAATACAGTACTGGTATATTTTGTGAGTTTGGAACAATAAAATGCAATATTTAAATAGTAGCACCTTGCATAGAAGAAATAACGCACTGTAGAAATAATCACGCTGAGTTACGTAATCTCCATCAAGGTTCTGAACACCAATGGCGTCACGTCTCACTGCCAATTTTATGAAAAATGTAATTTAATTCCTCTATACCAGGAGTTCCCAAATTTTTTTAAACCGAAGGCGCCCTTGCACCAGAAAATACATACTGGAGCCCCCATGACGTAGCGACCGTTAAATCTTACAAGCATTAAAGTATAAAACAAATGGAAAAACCTCGCATGTTCTGGCTTTTCCTTCGGCAAATGTCTTTTATATAGATTTGAAAAAATTGTCAATCCTAATTACTGATGCTATTTTTATAGTGTGAAAAATAAATAATATTTTAAAATTGCCTCATGGAGCTTGAAATAACTTTGAGCCTAAGGGATCCGTGGACCCCATCTGCTCTATAGCCAAGTACTACTCTCTAAAGGGTCTGTAGAAATGGGAATTCCGGCATGAAAACTTATAAAATACAGGGACATTTTGTATAAATAAAATAGGGGTTACTTTTCCCGTCGTTGGTATTGTTTTGATCTACCTCCCTACTCTTGTAAATGTTAGGTTGATCTCCCACAACGCACCAAGGTAGGTACTGTACGCGTAGCGCTTCATCCTGACTGGCCTTCTCTCACGTTCACGATGTTTCTCTCGACAGTGCTGCTGTTGCTGGCGTTATTTGAAATGGCGCAACTTAATCCTGGCTGGCTGTTGTGCACGTTTCGTAATTCGGCTCCTGCTAGTTTCGCGCATCTGTCTATGCGCAATAAAACGAAAATTGCTTTCAGTAGCTGAGATGAATATCAAACAAATCTATCTTCCTGATCCCGCAGCCACTCAAAACACTTCAGTTGACCTCTGTCGTATTGTTTCAGTTCTGTTTGTATACCTATAAGTTTGTGATGAGGTTTATTTACTTTTTGCTTTGTCGTTTGCATTGTATTTTTGACACAGCCTGTTATTTTCTTTATTACGGTGGCATTTATTAAAATATAAAATAATAGTTTATAAGTATCAGCCTATTTACTCACCACAATTAGTAGACTTAGGCCCAATCTTACATTGTCATGTTATTCTATTCGTTAGGGCAGAAGTTGAGCTGAGTTGGCTGAGTTTGTCATCAAATGCCGCTAAGCCTCTTGACTTTGAAAATAGTCGATGAATTGTCAAGTGTTATGTTTGAGGTTTGAGCGCCTCTGGCATCGTAATGGTCGTCATTCAGGAACTGGAAGTATCACCGTTTGGACCTACATGCACCAAGCTTGTTCAGCACTCGTTCCTATGTAGGGCACACTGGGTGCTCGTACATGTTCACAACATTAGTATTTGTACCATAAAATAGGATGGGAATGTTAGAAATCTAAAATCTTAATCATACAGACAGACTAGCAGAGAGCCTAATCTATTTTACTAATTATCAACGCGGCGATTTAAAAAATATGTTTTTCGCAGAGTCTTAATTATGCGTTTGGGTTATATCCGTGCATTAATTACGCTAGTAAAATAGTGAGGAGAAAGGTAGAATTTTAGAGGAAATGTTTCCTCATTTTCGTTGAGAGATAGTAAGAAACTCAGTACACCCGACCTAGATTTAAACTCCGATCTTCCCTTCAACTGCAATCCATTCCAACACAAGTGACGTGTCAGACCTTGCGAACACCGGTGCGGCGAGTATTTTAAATAAAACTTAAAAAGTGTGTTGTAAAACCTCTGTTGTTTGTAAGTTGACTCAACAGTTGCTCTGCTGAAGTTGAAGCCAAGTATTGTGTCACGTCTAGAAGTGACGGTGATATGTAGGTCACGCTGTCGACTCTACTTGGTGAGGTTCACAGTCGCACAGAAAGTTGAACGCGTTACTAGGAAAGTACGGGTAAAGGACTTTACCATCTTACATACTTTCTCATATAGGGTATATTCATATATCAATTCGTGTGTTCTGTGGTGGTTTCTTTTGATTGATACTAACAATACCTAAAAAATATACCCGCCTTGGTGGCGTAGTTGGCTAACGCGCTAGTCGTGTTGAGCTTGACTGCCGAGGACGGGGAGATCGAGGTTCGAATCTCGGTCGGGTGAACTAGGGGTGGTTTTTTCTAAATGGTTTTCCACTCTCCCTCCATGCAAATGCGGGTTCACTTCTTCTAAATTCAACCTTCCCAATTCCTAATACATTAGCGTAATTTGTACTTAAGCGTATAACCCGAACGGTTAGTAAGACGCGGTGCTAAATAATAAATAATAAAACCTAAAAAATAACACTAATTATGTAGTATATTAATATCAATGTTGACAGCAAAAAAAGTGTTCTTGATTTCATAGAGTTACTTCCTGCTATAAATCTGTTATACGTCTATCTTGCCCTTTTTTTAAAGGAAACAGCTGATTAAAACCACAGATGACGTTGTCATGTGTTGGAAACCATCTCTTCCGTGTCACGCCAGCGCAATGACCACACCTCTCGTCTCACGCATCCCCGGACGTGGTTTCTTGCAAACCAAACCTTTAGACAAAACATTCTATCTAGTACACTCGACCAGGATTCTAACCCCGATCTCCTCGCCACCGGCAATCAAGTCCAGGCTCGGACTGGGCCGCCCTCAAGTTTCTCGAATTTGCGCCCTCGGCCCAGAATCCCCCT
>CABFWO010000337.1:18110-86082 GCA_902155825.1 Timema genevievae
TCTCTCTCTCTCTCTCTCTCTCTCTCTCTCTCTCTCTCTCTCTCTCACACACACACACACTTTTCCATGTCTAATTTCTATAATGAACTTATTTTAACTATTAATAACATCAAACGTATTATTGTATTTTAAATGGGATTTATAACAGCGTCCTTCCCTTATTATAATTTGGATACATAAAGTTAAATTCATTTAATAATTTAGAAATTTAAATTTTTGTAAGTTTGGCGTTAAAATGAAAATCTATTTTTAAATGTGAGGGTGTGTTGCTTTGAAGAGACTTTTATTCGGCGCTGATACAAGTCAGGTTTATTTGAGGTGATTGGGGGGGTGGTATCTACCCTTCCTTTTCTCATAGACAAAGCCAGTTTGCTTAGGACGGATTTTGTTGAGACAGGCTGTATTCTAATAGTCCAAGGACCTTGCCACGGATATAGTATATCTTTTACAATTTATTCCTTAAATGCTAGATGTTTTGTTAAATAAAATTCACTTATCCCCATGAATGTTTCTTTATACTGTATTTACTAAAAATAACCTATGAAATTTGGAATATTTAACAATGCTTTGAGTCACATAAGGAAAAGAAAAATAATTTTATTTTGTAAGTCCTTGCAATAACCTAGAATATCCATCATTAATCGATATCATTGGGTTCTACCGTTCTACCCATAGTTATTTTACAACAAAAAGGTAAACTTTTTTGAGCTCGTAATAATATTTAACGCCCTCTGAAAATCCAAGGTCTGCGCCCTTTTGGAGGGCCCGGTCCATTCCTGATCAAGTCCAACACACGTGTGACGCGTAGGACCATGCGAGTAATGTCGGAAGTGCTCTCATCTCGTGACTTGACGTGTGAACAAAATAAAGTAACGCTCATATATTGAACCGCGGCGTGCGTGCGTGCGTGCGTGCATTCTGTACTGTGACACATTTTACTATCATTTGGTGACCTGGTGGTCTAGTGGTAAGGTGTCGGACTTCTGTGCTGGGGGGTCTGGGGTTCAATCCTCGGTCCCGGCACATATTTATCTGATTGCCCAAACCCTTCCTTCACCTCTGACAAGATGTGTATTAATCACAACACACATTAGCGTAAGTGCGTATAGCCCGAACGGGTAGTAAGACGCGGTGATAATAATAATAATAATAATAATAATAATAATAATAATAATAATACTATCATTCCTGGCGATTAACAAGTCGGGGAAAGAAGTGAGGGAAATTTTAAAAAGTCACTGGAACTGTTGGAAGGTTTTTAAATGTGAAATATAAATGTATATCCCCATGTAGACAGTCTTATCTCCAGTTCATCTAATTTTGTGAAGAGCACGTGGAGATTTGTCTTTAATAATACCTGTGTGAATAATTAATAGAAAACCTTGAGAATGATGAGTATTTGTGTTAGCTTTGCACATTGAATGCTGGGAATATACGTACATTGTTTAGTTTGAAAACATGAAAGGTCAGGTGATTTCAAAATTTACAATATATACAGTATCGTTCCCTGATTATTTATTTATTAACTTCTTGTGTTGGCGGCATAACCAGGTGTACAATGACGTACGGGAGACTGGGGTTCAGTCACTAACTGGGTCCATCATCACTGTTCTCGCCCTATAAGCAGGTCAATATTGTTGTATAGCATTTCTAGTTACAGCGATATGTGAGCGTTGGTCGCCGTCAACTGGAAGGTCATGGTTTCGAATCTTGGTCTGGTTTACTTGATGTTATTTCCCACTAAGATCTGTATTTCCTTCCGCCACACTAATGTGAGTGCATTTTATTTGCAGTACTCTTCTTATCTCTCTGTCCCCGAGGTTTATTCTTGAATAAACTCACCCACCCTCGTTTTACTGCCCGTCAGGACTATTCGAAAAAAAATATAAACCAACAAAATAAGGATGAGGAATATATAACTTAGAACAAATACATCCTCATTCAAGGTAGGAAGAGTGTTAAATAATTTAGAAAAAAAACTCCCGATCGGGAGTTGCTGAGCTTGACACCTTTAACCGCTTGCCCACTCTTACGGGTATCTTTGAGTTAGACCAAAGGTCGGCCGGCAACCGCTCTCTCTCGCGGCGATTTTCTGTCGATCGTGCAAGAAAACTAGTTCGCCATTAAAAGTAGATCCACGAGTCTTTTATTATTATTATTATTATTATTATTATTATTATTATTATCACCGCGTCTTACTACCCATTCGGGTTATACGCACTTACGCTAATGTGTAATGGTAGGGTGATTGTGAGATGAAATGGAGCACCTACAGTTTAACCTGGGATCCGAACCACGTTGGAAGCCTGGAATTGCTCACATTTACAAGTTGTGATTAATACACGTCTTGTCAGAGGTAAAGGAAGGGTTCTGAGTTTTATAAATACGCAAATATACTATAAAGTACTTGAAAATAAAATTTTAATGTGGCCAAAATTAACTTGACCGGTCATAAAAAGTAATGTTTAAATTATTAAATATAAATAAATACATTATTTTTTTCTAGAAAGGTAGGGGACAGACATATTTGAGCGAATATTGAATAAAAGATGTATCCATAGACAAAGGAAAAAGAGAACAAAAGTATAGTGGATAGACAATGTATGATCGCAGGACCTTTGATAAGTGTAGCCTAGTTAAATCGAGGCCCAAAATGGTTGTTAGACGTACAGATAAATAAGTTGAGTGGGGAACTAAGGGTGGTCAGGCGACTGACTATCTACTCTGCACCTCATTTGGTTAGTAAACTCTCCCTTGCAAGGGGTGTGTGCGAAATACACGTCAGTTAATTAAACCACCAGCAGTCATCTGCTCTCCCGTGGATCCGCCTCAAGGTCAACATTTAACGATCTCTCTGAAATGTTCTCCATCGCCGCGTGTTTGTCCCCTGCGCTCACACGACACACACAGAAATCGAGATCTTAATAAAGCCAACATGGCGTGGTTTTGACTTCTTTAGTGCATCCTTCTATAGCAGACATATATGTGGGTGGACCTCTCGGTGAACCGACATGCAATACGGCCCTATTCTTCCAGCTTCATTTCAGATTATAACATTTGGAAACACCGTTATTTAGATAAATCTAGTGAGTGACACCCGCCTCAGTGGCGTAGTTAGCTAACGCGCTAGTTTCTTGTTGAGCTAGACTTCCAAGAATTGGGAGATTGAGGTTCGAATCTGTATCGGGTGAACTAGGTTTTTTCTAAAATGGTTTTCCAATCTCCCTCCCCGTGAATGCGGGTTCACTTCCTTTAAATTCAACCTTCCCCATCCCTAACCTATTAGCGTAATTAGTACTTTTAAAAACCGTATAACCCGAATGGGTAGTAAGCCGCGGTGTTAAATAATCTAGTGAGTGAGGTAGTTAGCTATAAATGATTCTTTTATTTTTTACACATTTATTAATCACAACTTCACCGTGGTTCGGATTCCACGTTAAACTGTAGGTCCTCCATTTCATCCCACAATCACCCTACCATTACACATTAACGTAAGTGCGTATAACCCGAACGGGTAGTAAGACGCGGTGCTAATAATAATAATTTATATTTTGCATTGGTTGACCTCGGTNCTCTTGGGTTCAAACCCAGATGGGGTCGGCGAATTTTTCTTGAGCAATATAAATCTTTAGCACAACTTCCTTCGAATGGGATGTAAAACCATTGGTCTCATGTCGATTGTGACATGTAAAATCTTAATTTTTTCGTTTGTTTGAGGTATTTAACGTGCAATTTCTGAACTGACTGATTTTATTAGCACAACTAACAAACTAATCTAAATCTATATCAGGAACATTATCTAGCCCCCGGCCGTTAATTCATTGCTCTGAAAGGATAATCGCACATTTCACCAATTATAACATTTTCGGCCATGTCAGGATTCAAAACTGGGACCCTTGGCTCACTAGGCAGACACGTTACTCACTGAGCTAAGGTGTCGGGCGGCATATGAAAGAATCCTGTAAGGTGTGAGAAAATACCTTTCCCGGTAAAATTGGTAGGCCCTTTCGCTCTCGCTCTTATAAATTCTCGTGCGCTGATATAATCAGTCGGTTCAGAAAGTGCCCGTTAAAACCTCAAATACCCGCTTCTGTGGCTGCGTGGTTTAAGGCATTACTCTCACAATAGACAACACTGCAGAAGACTGGGAGATCGGGGTTCGATCACGGGTGGTTTTCCCTCGACGAGGTACCTATTAAAAAAAATATAGGCCTTGTGCGCTACATTTAGCTCTGGCTCCACCATTTTATGAACAATCTCTTTGTAAACCCAGTTGTAGATCCTTTGTTCAGTCGCTCCTCCGCTTCGTCAGCCATTGGAAGGGGGGAGTCAGGCGGATGGAGGAGATGAGGCAAAAAAAAACTCCCCTCTGATACCAGGAAACCAGTTTGTGTGAAGGGGTGAAGAGGGGGTGGGGGTTAGGTCTCGCGTCTCTGGTTCGAGTCTTTCACGTTCACCACTGGATTGGTGGTAGGATGATGATAAATGGTTCCTCTACATTCATTCTTCCTCAACCCTTTTTATCGTGTTCGTTTTGATCTTCTTTTGTGTTGGTGTGATTCGAACCCACTCTTTGACTGCGTTTCAAACCAAAGTTCGTCCAGAATAGTAGGATCTTTCTAAGCTTGAAACATTTTACTGTTATCACTCGTCTCATGGACGATCGTCAATCTTCTTCTAACCTAAACAAACTCTCCGTATTATTAATATGTCTGTCATGAGCATTGCGTGATATCTACCGCACGCACAGGTCTGTGTACAATTAGCTACACCTTCAAGTCGGAATTTTAAAATTTTCATTATATTTTTTTATTAGTTAAAAAGTGGGTCGGGAACAAAAAGGCCACGGGCAACGCAGGGCTTAAAGGCACTGACGTTAAAGTTACTAATCTCATTTCTCCCTGCCAATGCCGGGCACTTCACCTATAGTATAATTTTGGTTGGAAAACAAGTAGAAGTACGTTACTAAAGTTACTAAAACAATTACATCGTCATTTTTTCTGCAGCTGTCACTGTCACTTTTGATAGATAATATCAATAACTATAGAATAAAACATATAATAAAGTAAAAGCTATCATTGTTGGCCGCAAATAAATATGTTTTGAATTGTACTGTTCTTCCAACCAAAGTCAGGGTATAGTATTCACCCGCTTTTGTGGCTATATGGCTTATGGCGCTACTCTCGCAGTATAGACTACCGCCGATGACATTGAGAACGATGTTTGAATTTAGGTCGGATGTACTGAGGGTGTTTTTTCCAAAGTGGTTTTCCACTCCCTCCACGCAAATGTGTGTACACTTCCTCTAAATACAACCTTAATCCCTAAAACCGTTAGCGTAATTAGTACATAAGCGTATAACCCTGACTGGTAATAAGACACGGTCCTAAAAAACGCTAGTATTAGACAAAGGGTTGGTTTCAGCACCAGCTGAACGTACGGCCTCCCATGAACGATCCACGGTTATCGTCTTGTTCGTCTTAAGACGCCTGTTCGTGATGCCTTCCTCCACAAACATCATCTACTAGCTGTCTCCTTCGATTTAAATAAAGGACCGGCTACAAGGACCCGCACCGCACCGCACCTGCGCGGACAAATCGTCAAGAGAGCATTGCTCCGCACTTTCCCGGTGCGGAGCGGACCGGGTAGCCACCTACCACCGGAAAACAACAAACATTCTTCTTCTTCTTAATTATTAGCTAACATAATTTTATGAAAATAGTTGAAAACCTATGCAAGTAAAAATAAAAATACAAACTTATTTTGTAATAGAACCCCGTCTATAAAGAATTTAAAAAATTGTAAATGCGTTGCGGTGCGGGTCGGCTCCCTGTAGCCATACCTTAAGGATTACGACACCACCTGGCTGTACGAAATATTGATAACACTTTTTAATTGGGGCTTTTGGGGAAACCTCCCTGTTTTTTTTTTATCTAGTTATATTTCAGACACTTCCGGGTAAGATTGTATACCACCTTATCCGATTATTTAAATCAAGAAAATGGCTCTGTACAGTATTTTATTAGTGTTATTTAACCAGTATTTATAATATTTAACAAAAGTGACAGCTGCAGATTACATGAATTGACGTATGGATACGTGAAAGTAGATCTAGTAGCTTTATATCTGTCAGATAAGGCTCTATGAAAATATGTTGTTGTGTAAAGTTGCTGAAGAAAATCTATATAAAAAATTATTTTACCCACTGCTGTAAATTTTATTTTCTCTGCTTTGTATATAAAATACTACCTTGTACGCTTTATAAAATCTGATCCATATTGTAATCTGTAGGTAAGCTCGCTACCTTTCAGGGTAGACAAAGGGTACTTACATCCTAGCGTATGGATACAATCCTTTCAAAGCTTACACTGAGCCATATTCAACACACTACAGTACTGTGCAACTCACTGAGGGTGCTAAGTGACAGTGAACTACTCCATTGAAGCTTTATAGTGCTAGTCTGCCCTAGTGATGGGCACAATCGAGTAATTTTAAGAATCGAGTAATTACTCGATTATCTTTAAAAAGAATCGAGTAATCGAGTAAAATTACTCGAGTAATTTTTAGCGAATCATCTACTCGAATCGTCCCGTGGCAATCGGTTGGACAACATTACTCGGGAGTCTTGCAATGGAATTCGATACTAATAACAAGTCCTGTAGTAGGCAGTCGACACTGACCTCCACCCCCTTATTTTCATGTTTCACTTTACATCTACAGTCATTATGAAAGTATGCGTTTTAAGAAATGTCTCACAAATAAAAATTGTTTTGTGCTCTTTTTAATAAAATAAACTTTTCTTTAAACGTTCATGTTAAAGAAATTGATAATAATTGTACCTTTTTAAAAGTTAAAACAATTGTTTTTTTGTTTTGTATCTTATTCTAATTAGTTTCAATTTATAAATAATCATATTTTACTAAGGAGAAATTAAAATAATTCAGAAAGACAATATCTAGTTTCGTCAATGCGATTGTGAAAATAAGACTGCCGAGGTGCCGAGTAAAAAGAATCGAGTAACTTTCATCGAGTACTTTTGAAAAGAATCGGAAATGTGATACGCTAAGCTAGTAGCATGCTTTTCGATTGTGTACTTTACATCTACGAGTAATTTGTATTGAGAATGCATGTGCAACGTTTAAACCATAAAGGGTCATTTTTGCGTGGCAGCAGAAACTGTTGATGAAAAATGAGCTCTAAGGGAATATACCTTTTAAATGGAAATAGCGTGGTAAACAGTCCAGCCAATAAGGTCGATTCTTACTTATCTGGTAAGAAAAGACAAAATAAAAGAATAACACGGTCCGAGTAAAGTTACTCGAGTAATCCCGCAAGAATCGAGTACTACTGATTACACAACACAATCGAGTTACTCGATTATTTTTACTCGATTGTGCCCATCACTAGTCTGCCCGAATGCGTCCATTCGAACACTTCACTCTCCGTGTTCTTTAGTGGCTTCACAAGGACTTCTCGTTCAACGAATGTTTTGATCCCTTATTTCAGAAAAAACAGGGAATTTCACCAAAGAAAACTAAAAATATGCTAGAGCGTTTATGAATTTTGGTCATTGAACTTCAAGCTTTAAGGTGGGGGCTATAGGGGACGCGAGAAAAGGCTAATGTTTTTGCAGCTTTTATAGCAAAACCTTTTTTTGTCCAAAATAAATAAATATTGCTATAGTACAGATATAGAGCTTAACTTTCTTCGCATGGTGACCTCTACAGTTGTAGGATATCTGTCGTGTGCATAAGTGACATTAGATGACACTTTTTAAATGAAGATAATATGTTGTCATGAAATTCCAGGACACCCTTGATAGATATTCAACAACTGTTGAAGTAACCACGTGAAGAGAATTAAACTCTGTTTCTACTGGAGCTACAGTAGCCCCATGGCTTCTTTGGTGCTGACTGACAGCTCACAGCTGACTTCTGACAGTCAACATTTAGGTATATACCTAAAATTAGGTATATACCTAAATGTTGACTGTCAGAAGTCAGCTGTGAGCTGTCAGTCAGCACCAAAGAAGCCATGGGGCTACTGTATATAAGATTTATTTTGACATTAATACTGCAAAAACTGGTCTTTTCTCGCCTTCCCTGCACTCCCACCTCAAATAGTTGGCCTTTGGAGGGAAGAAAAATTTAAGCACGCTAATTTGAACAGATCTCTTAGCTCTTCCCCTTTTTCTCTCTCTGAAACATTAGGAGCATAACAATGGCAACCCTGTATTTAAATTTACCATTTCTAATAGGGCTGACATTCATTTGGGAGCATTACACAATAACACAGGTACAGTTTGGTCTTCCTACGGATAAAACAGATGGTTAACTCTTAAAGGGTGACCTGGCGGTCTAGGGGTAAGGTGTCAGACTTGTGTGCTCGGGGTCCAGGGTTCAATCCTCGGTCCCTGCATGGATTAATTTTATTACCAAACCCTTCCTTCACCTCTGACAAGACATGTATTAATCACAACTTGTGAATGTGGAATACCAGGTCTCCACCGTGGTTCGGATCCCACGTTAAACTGTAGGTCCTCCATCTCATCTCACAATAACCCTACCATTTCACATTAGCGTAAGTACGTATAACCCGAACGGGTAGTAAGACGCGGTAATAATAATAATAATAATAACTCTAGAAGCTTCTTCTTCTAGATAGCTTCAGCAATGTAATGTTGTCCTTAAAATATTTTTTACAGCAAATACGACAAAAAATATAATTATTTAAGACTTTACCAAAAGCTTTCACAGAGGAATAGCTAGTTTGTTGGATAAAATTACTACCAAGGCAGAATTCTTGTTTATTTGGTTCAGTATGCATATAACAAGCTTACGGAAATCATTCCAGATCGTGTCATTAATAGTGTGCTATAGATAATAATTGTCAACACCCTCAAATTCTATCATTAGATTATTTCCTAAGACTCTGAAAGAATAATATGGAAGCTCAGTTTACGATTCTCGCCTATGTTACAACTTGATTCACTTTAGTTGAATGAAGAAAAGGTTGTTTATTTCCAAGGCACAATTCATAAGGGTGTGCAGGGTGTGTATGATTCAGAATGCCCCTCGGCTGTGTGTGGGACTGGAGGACTACCGTGTATATAGCTAAATGTAAGGGGGTGGGGGGGCTGTTTGTAAGCGTAAAAACTTCAGGTTTTATGTATAAATAACATTATATTTATCAAGCAAACAAAAAGAACTTAATTAAACCTGCATATTTATTTTAATCAACAACTAAAGTTTAATTAAAAAGAGTTACATAATGAGCTAACCAAAATCTATCTTAGCATTTGAAGGGTTTATATACCTGTTCTAGACGCTCTGTATTACCCATTTCGGCGTTAAGTTCGTGATACAAACAACCTTTATTTTAAACTCCGTGTCGTGCGATTAAATTAAAATACACTTGTTTAGACATTAGGGCGTGCCTGGGAACATCCCATACGCATGCATATAATTTTAATTTTCGAAACTATTTATTATTATTATTATTATTTATTATTATTATTATTATTATTATTATTATTATTATTATTTAGAATGGTGTCTCCTAGTTTATGTTTTCCCAAAAACATATTGGTTCATATTTAAGTACATTTTGTTCAATTTTTATTAATGTCATTAAAGTAGCTTTTTTGAAGATATTGCAGCCATGCCATCTTTGGTACAAGGCCAGTTCACGGTTGTCACGCGAGGTGGATATTAGACGTCTCCCTATTGAGCGGAGAAAGGGAGCTATTGATTTTTTGACGCGGCCACATAGCCCTGTGTTGCGCGCGGTATCCAGTCGTGATACACGCGGAGACAACTCTTCTCTTCGGAGGGGTGACGGAGCTTTCAGACAGACTCTTTCTCACATGATAACCATATTGAATTTACTTTTTTGAATTCTAAATATGATTAAGACTACAACCAAATAAAACGAGAAGTGGAAGAATAAAGACCATCCAGCGTAGGAGTAAGATCTTTCAGTCTTATTTTAAAAGATAAAAACCAAACTGAAAAATCGTCATTTTAATATTTAAAAAAATATTTCGTTGACCCCACTTTGATTGTGATCCAGTGGGGATTGCAGGAAACCACTTTGGGGACAAGCGCAGTCGTGGATTCCTAAATTTCCTTACCGATAGCTTTATTTGATAGCTAGCAAAAGTTACCAGCTCTACTCTCAGGTGTCCATACGCCAAGCCATATGATCTGCTAGACCCTGTGTTTAGCTATCACTTTCGGCAATCAAAACCTTTACAACAACACTATTTTTTTAGGCGGTGTTTGTAGTTCGTTTAAAAATGCTTTACAAACGTGAACTTCTAACAGGCTGACGTGTTTATTAAGATAGCGAACCAGAGCGAGATGAGTGCGCTTGATGACGTCATACAAACCGTATTTTGTATGGCTCTTTTTCTATGTTATAATTTATATTTATATAATTTATGGTGGCCAGTTGTAAGAAAATACAAGTGTGTGTGAATATAATAATTTTTAATTTATTATTTCGTGCAACATATCTCTTTTTATGACAACCGCGAAACAAAAGACAATTTTTTACCAATATTTTTTATTCTTTCAAAACGAAAAAGCCAATTATGTATTAAAACTTACTGAAATAATATTAGAATCGTTTATTAACTCTTTTGATTGATAGTATCATAAAGAAAATAATTATTATTTCCGAATAGGTCATTAGTGACTTGTTTTCAACCAATGTTTGATAAAAAAAATGTTAGCGGTCCGTTACTACTACTACGCTGGATAGACTGTAGTACACACTAGCGCCTGATAAGACGACTCCACTCAACACCTACCAAGTGTGCGGGTAGTCTATTGTGCTGCTGTACGGGGTATTGGTAGCCGGGCTTGTGTTTTTGTCTGACGTCACAATTTTATTCAACACCGTCTCATAGGAGGCTACCAAAGCATTATTTTGAATACGTTTTATTTATCATAAGAATTTAGTCCACACTTTCAACAAATTTTGGATAGGTTTAAATTTTAAACAAGTTTTTTTTAAATGAAACTACAGGTATAAAGTCATCATCACTTAGTACAACCTATTTTCACTTTTTCTTATAAAGTGAAAGTATCTAAACTGTGAAATTTGTCTACCTAGAGATTATGATAGATCTTATAAATGTATAAACACTTTTATTGGCTAAAGTTATAGTAAAACTTTCTAGTGGACCCCCAAACTAAATTAAAAAAAGTGAGTTCTACACTACATCCAAGACAATTTAGTAAATTTCATTCAAACTTGATATCTAGATTTTATATTCTCATACTTCAAGATACACAATTAAGGGTAGTTCAGCTAATTTTGAAAAATTAGAAATTTTTCAAAAACACCTCAATTTTTTTTATTGGAATTATGGGGAGGGTTTTACATGATGATTAATACTGTCAACTTGTTTTTAAGATAAAAATTAATTTAAGGTAACATTATTGGTAACACATTTTTTAAATGTTGTTCCCACTATAAAATATTATGTAAGAAAGTACGCGCAATTGTGTTGTACCATTTATCAATATACACCTTTGATAGTTCAAAGAAATTGCTACAATGATGTTAGTTACAGTACTTATAAAATATCCACCGCCATAATCAAGCAACTTGACTACTTTTTTTATTTATAAAAGTTTGAAAACTGTCACATAATTAAAACCTCCAATACTCAGCTACTTCAAAAAACTTCACTAGCTGGAATTCTAACCCTCGTATGGTTTACTGGCACAGTCTTAGTATTCCACCAGCTATAAATAATGGCCTCCTTTCTCCAACCAACTATCGACTACAAGTCACCAGATCTCTGTGGTATTGTCTAACAAACCATAAATTATAACTATACACATATAAACTTGAACACTTCCTAACACACCCTTGATAATTTTATATTAAACTAGCAGAATCCCTATTATCCGCATGGGATATTGTGTTATTACTTATCTTTGGATGAAAATGAGGAATTTTTGTTGGCGCTACCCAAGAAACACCATGAGGAGGTGACCATGTATCGTTTCTCATGGGTAGTTTTATTTTCGGCAGGCTCCCTTGCCTGCTGCCTGGGGCGTTATCAGCTGAGCGCTGCTGGACAGGTCTCCCCCCTTCCACCCCACACACCGCCCTGGGCTGGGCCCTCTCACTCACACAGACACTACAAACATGATAAAATTCAGCAAAATATAAACTACAGACCTCTACCATCTCTTGAAGTTGCATATTAAAACATAATTACATATGTTAATTAATTGTCTGTATTCATTTTTTTCCACCCTTAGAAACATCAACAGGGTTAAAAATAAGTGATATATTTTTTCGAAGGAATTATTAGAACAAACTTATCGGATTATTACCCTCTAAACTCTTAAAAAGAGTTTATAAAGCAATATTGTTGATTAGGGTAGCTACCCCGATTTCACCCTCTTAGTCACAAAACATCAGAATAAAACATCTTTATGTTTCCTAATTAGCTTATAAGGAACATCTGTGCCAAATTTAAGTCCTCTAGCTTCGTGGTAAGTGTGATAATTAGTGATTGAGTCAGTCAGGGCTTTCACTTATATATATATAGAGTGAGATTAATAATCACTTACTTACTAAATTATATGTCATAATTACCCTAATGCATAATTAATACAAAATTGGTCACTTCAACCTTTTGCAAAGATGAGGCAGTGAGAATAGTTCCTTTCATCCATCTAGTATCTCTTGATTAGTTAGTATTGATTCGTTATAATATTTATAATCTTATTAATGGTGTGCAGTTAATTGAACATGTATAACCATATTTAGATAACTATTTTCCAAATAAAAAATAATCTAGTTAAAGAAGAAACAATATTTTCTCCTAATTGAATATACATTAAAAGAATTTGGAAAGCTCTTTATCACAGTAAAACCATTCACTTGAACTATTTAACATTTGATGATATGACATTGACATCTTGACTTCAAGCTGTGTCTAAGATGCCAATAAATGTTAGTTTTAAAGCAACATTATGATGTACTAAAGTCTTAATTTGTTGGGTAGCTATACATTTAATACATATGTTTGAAGTATGCTATGTTCTTGCTACATTAATTTTCTCTTTCAATTACTACGCAAGTAAACATACATGAAATAATTTGATTATATATGTAATTTGTTCAATATTTCCATTTAAAAAAATAATTCCCAGACTTTTATAAATGTGTGTTTGGGGTATTTTTAACCTAAAATTTTGAAATTAACTTACATCATTTTCAAATAGATAATCCTATTTGTCTCTCTTTTGTTTTTAGATATGAAGTGCAGCATGGTCATAGATAAAGATCATGCAAGCTCAAGTCCAATTCCAATGCATTGTGGGGAATCATCAAAATCTTGGACCAAAGCCAGCAAGAACTGTGAAAACAAGTCCAAAAGACTGAAATCAACCAAAGCATCTAGAGACCAACACAGCTGTGCTAATCGTGGTGCTGCAGAACATTGCATTTCTGTTCCGCGTGTGTTCGCCACTGTTTCATCTTCAGATAGTTTATGTAGTAGTACTAATAGGGCAAATAATTTAAGTGATCATACACATTTGGGAAATCAAGTTAGTAGTAATTTTACTGAAAGTGTACAAAGGACAATTACTCCACTAGTCTCGGAAAGTTTGGGTAGTTCAACGGGAAATAACTCTCCTATCTTAGACAATCTTTCCTTGAGATTAAGTGAAACTCAAAAACTTGCTCACAGTTTGTCTCAAGGACATTACAATGAAGAAGCGCTAGAAGTGGTGACAAAATACCTTAGAGACTTGATTTTCAGTGTGGTAGAACATTCTCAATTGACCTCTGCAGTTGCCCACAACATTCACCCCTTCTTGCATTCTGAAAATATAGGAGGAAATTTACTGAACAAATCCAATCAATTTGGCAAAGAGAAAGAGTTTGACAGAGTACCTGAAAATGGAGAACCACATATTACCAGTGCAAAACAATGTGAATGTCCCAAACAAGTTAAACAAAATGTAAAATGTGTGCATGTTGCATCTTCTCATTCAAAACATGGCACTTGTTGTGACAGTACAAGTCAATGCAGTAATGCTGCTGTTGGTAACATGTGCTTCAACCAACAAGAGTTGAGGCAGAATACAGAAGACAAATATAATGGCATGGATGCAGCCCAAATTTGTAATGATAGTCATCTTAAAAGCGATAAATCTTCTGTAGATAAAAATATAATAGATAGCTGCACACCAAATTATTTAGGCTTCAATATTATAAATCAAACTAGAAATTTTTTAAGTAATGAGTATCAAATGGCTAGTGGCTTGTATAATGTGTTAGGTTTATGGAACAAACATGACAAGTGTCAAATTAATTCTTTGAGTCACATAAACAAGAATATACTTAGTTCACATAAAATTAGTTGTGATAGACAAAATATATCAGGATCGGATATTTCTCACCAAAAAATTATACCAGATACAGCTGAATATGGAAATCTTGTGGAGGATGTGAAAGCAAAGTGCTTATTTCTTCGAAGAAAATCTTTATCCAAAGATAAAACCATAGCAGAAAATCCTAAAAGTAAGGTTATTGGGTGGAATACCTCCATAACAGGTGTCCCTTGCAGTTTGCCTTTATCCAAAGTGTCCTTGGCTCTTGGAACATGTTTAGAAAGAGCAGAATGTACTAATTCCAGTCCTTTTTCAAACTCTAATAGCAAGTCTTTGTCAGGAAGTCTAATTAACGCATTGGGCTTAGAACAAGTTAATGAAAACATAAGTGAAAAACTCCCTTTAATAACGCCTAAGACAAATACCCATGAAACAATTCCTATCGATTTAATGGTAAACAAATCGAGAGAAAATTTCATGTCTCACTGTGAAGAGAGAAGTTCAAACTGTGAGCCTAAAGAACTTGAAGAGAAACACACTAACGAACATGTTGTTCCTTCATTGCTCTCAGTTTCAGCCACAAAAAATGATTCTTCATCTATTTCCATCAAACCATCCACATATCGAGGCCGCCCGTTCATCCCTCCAGATAAATTCTTTTTTCAAATAAAATCAATTCATCACATGAAACTTCCAGATGGCCAGAAACTATATGCTTGTGACATTTGTTCAGGGGTATATCAACGAGCTTTTAGTTTAAAGCGCCACTACCTTCGCTCACACATCAATTATCGACACTTGACCGAAAGAGATATTTCCAACTGTGGAATAGTTGTAGGTGACAAAATGGCTGTTCAATCAGGGACCAATACCAAAATTTACATGCAAAACTCTAAAATTATTTCAGTTGGAAGTACTCTTTCCCAGGAAACACTCAATTGTAATCATATTGTGGAAGAACAGTGTACCACTAGTGATGGCATTAAAACTGAAACTGTTTCTAATGATAATGGCATCTTGATCATTCCGTGTGTTTCTAATGGCACAGTAAAGTTGCAAGGCGAGTCAACATACAGCTGTGAGCCCATTCAAGACAGCAAAAGTGAAAGTATGCACGCTAACATATCTCTTGAAAATTCTTCTTTTAAGGAAGTTATTGGCACCACCACATCGGACATACCCATACATTTTCCTGGTTTATATAGGTGCCACACATGTGGAATTTGTTTCGATGAAAAGGATGACTTAAAATCCCATCTGTCCAATCACCCTCCAACAGCTACTAATGTTGTTATTGGAGAAAACAACACTTACGCGTGTAATCAATGCAATGCCACTTTTACTCATAAACATAATTATCTTCGCCATTGTGCCTCTGCAGTTCACAATAAAAACCCAGTTGCTGCAACCGAAGAAACTCAAGAAAGATGTCTCATCAAAGTTCATCTCTGTTTATATTGTGACAAGGGTTTCAAAAGTGCAGCCATTCGAAAACGACATCAGGGTAGGATGCATAAGAAACAAAAGGGTCCAGGCAAACGAAAATATCATGCCTGTCCATATTGTAGCAAGTCACAAAAGAAGTTTAAGGACTTTAGTTTGCTTATGGAGCATATGGTATCTTCCCATCCTGACAAGTATCATGGATGTGTAATGTGTGCAATTAGGTTTGATAGCAAAGAATCTTTTAATAAACATCTTGAAACATCTCATATGAAAACTAAGTTAAAGATTCCTAAACCAGACATTGCTGAGTCGAATAAAAGTACTTTGGTGGTTGATGTATCACAGATCACTAATAGTGATGTAACAGTTAATTCGTTACCTGTAATCCAACGGGTTAACCTGAAAGAGACTAGTCAATCTTCTACAAACACGTTAAATGAAAGTTCTGTGGCTGCAGAAAAAGAAACTATTAATGAAAATGAAGACAGTATTAACAAACCAGCAGATTTACTCAATAGTGTAGGTGATGAGTTTCGTTACACTTGTGGAGTTTGTCAAAAAATGTTTACAAACTATGTGAACATGTGTCGCCATAGACGCCTTGCTCATGGCACAGTCACTGCTAAAACTAAGAAAGCTAAACAAGGCCCCAAAGACTTTGAGACAGCCAGTGTTTGTAGCAGTGCAAGTAGTCAAAATAATGGGAGTAGCAGAAGCCAAAGTCCAGCTGTTGTAAAAATTCTTACAGGATCTCCAGCCAAAGTGAAAGCACCTGCTCGACCTCAGTTGACGCAACAATTTCAAACTGTTGAGATAAGTGAAAAACTTTTAGATCCAGAAACACTCTTCTACAGTAAAGTAGCTAGTAACATTCGAGAAAACTTACTTCACCATTTAGATGGAAAACTAGAGTGTTCTGATAATGTAAACAAAGAAAAAGAACCTGAAAGAAGTATTGCAATAGACAGACCTAAAAGAGGGGAGAAAATTTTGTTAAAACTAGACCTTGTTTCTTCTGTTGCTCTAAATGGTGCTCCACATAATAGAATGAGTTTGTTGGCACAAAGTATTTCTAGCGAGGTGTCCAAGGTGAGTGGCAGGCGAGATGGGCTTGTGCATAAAGTCTCATGGGAAAAGTACAACTTTCCAAAAAACTATGATGGACGAGGGGATGGTCTTGCATCTTATATTAAAGACATGTCACACTTGGACATATCAACACAGTTAGTGATGCGCCAAAACCTTCAGCGGCTGAACTCTGAACCAACTTCGCCTAACACTAAAGATGAGATAGATAATAGTGATTTTGACTTTCCAAGAGGACTTTGCCTCATGAAAAACGATGTTGCAAAAACTGAAAGTATTTCCACACCATCTTCCCCAAAACCAGAACTATCCAGAACCAATAGTAGTCCATCTGTGCCTTCATGTATGGATGTAAAAGATAAATCTATTATTGAGTTAGACTGTCCTAAGAGCTCTGGTGCCAGAAGAAAATCTTTGAGTGATTTAAAAGTTCCTGCCTTATCAAGTGGAAGTATGCAGAAGGATTTCCCACAAGACAGTGCCTTGGAGAGTGCAGTGGAGCTGAGTGGAGAGTGGGTGCGTCCTCGTAAGTACATATGTGGTGCTTGTGGTGAGAGATTTAGGGATCTATACATCCTGGAAGATCACAAGTACTCTGTGCATCCTAACGTGTGGTGCACTCATTTGGAATTTGAAGAGTCCACCATTGCCGGAATGTCTTTTGACGATAAGTCCAATTCCCAGTTGCCTTTCCCTGGCAGTCTATGTCGCCGCTTCTTAAACCCTACTGGTGCCCTTACCTCAGCTATTGTGGTGCCTCCCACAAAGGCATCAGAGTCCAGTTGCACCAAATGTAGCAAAGTGCTCAACTCCCTCTCTGACTTGCATCGTCACATGTTGGAGTGTGGTGGGGACAATACATGGATGTTAACCATGGTGGCCGCCAGTCCAAGCGGTGGCAGAAGGAACAGAAAGTGGCGTCCGTTTGGCAGCCGAAGGCGCAGACAGCAGGGGCGGCGCGGTATGAAGAGAAACATTCCTAGTTCCCCCATGAAGCTACCACCGTACCGGGCCAGACATCGGGCCACAGACAGTAAGTGTGCATGTTTGACTTATCTACTTTTCCTGTATGGGGTTAAATATATATTTTTACAAAATGAATGAATTAGTTTTATAACAAATTATTTTATTATAATATAGGTATATATATATATTATTATTTTCTTATATTTTACATAGATGTTTCCTTTTAGTTGACAGTATTCAGCGAATGATTTCAAATTTACCAGCCAAACGGGCAACTCGTCGAGTGATACAATTCTCTGAAGATGACATTAAAACACGAAGCCAAGCCACAATACACAGTGTAAGTTGAAAAAACTTTATTTTATACAGTTGCACAATAAAATGGCATAGCTGTTAAGTGGTTTTGCATCCATAGATCTTGTCTTAAGTTTACATATTTGTCGTGTTTACCTTTAAATGGTTTTTAACAACAGTTATATTGGCACTACAATTTTTTAATCCAAAGATATGTTTTTGGTTCTTCATATTTTTAATGAGTACTCTCTGTTCACCCTGAAGTATTCTAACGTTTACTACTTAAAGCATGGTCCTATCTTTTAAGCTGTACAATAAATAGTATAACCCATCTAGGTAAGCTTGTTACCTTTTAGACTAAACAGAGTATACATAATAACACTATATCAAATATGGGATAGAAGGGAACACAAGTTAAGGCTCGTATGTATGCAATTTTTATGGCAAAAAAAACTTTTTTTGGCTACATAAATCAAATTTTGCTTGTTTCGATACACTTAGTTTGATTTTCTACATATTTTAATCCAAAGAGTTCTTGAATAGTTGCTGTGAGCATCACTGCATATTACCAGGAACTTTTTAAATAAAGAGAGAAAATCCTGGTCAAATTATGCAATGCCCATGACAGATATTCCAGAACTGTTGTGGTTAGAATGTGTAGAAAATTAAACTAAATTTATATCCTGGGGCAATAAATGATTTATTTTGGGCAAGAAATCTTGAAATAATACAAACTATAACCATAAATCCTCTTTCATCCCACCGTGAATAGTAAAATTGTTGTATGATTCATATATATGAATCATACAACTATATATATATATATATATATATATATATATAAAATTCATGGTTGAATTAAGTGTTTGTACACTTAAATATTTTAGTAGGTTTAGGAAGTTTACATTTTTGGCAATAGGCTTGTATGATCGGTAATTGATTTAAAGCTTTCGATGCATTATTTAAATTAATGACTATAGAATATAATTTTATTTAGCTATAAATCTCACTTTTAAAAGAAAATTGTGTAGTCAAAAGTGGACATAGTTCAATATTGTAATAAACATCTCACAAGCTAATTATTGTTATTTATATTTCGAATTTAACATAAAAGAACTATATATTTTCCTATAGGTTTAACTTAAAATTTTCTTAAATCACAAGAACCTCAAGACCCGATTGTAAAAAGTGTATTTCTTATTTGTGTAAAATATAAGATATAAAAATGTTTCCTGCTATTTATGTTGAATTCTTTTTTTTATAATAATAATAATAATAATAACTAAACCATAACACTTAGCTTGAACATTGCATAACCCAAGTTTCAAGCAATCTTTCATTTTGATTTATATGCCTATTTTAAAATTTACCATATTTACTTCAATCTAATGTGCACCCTGATTTTAAAAACCTTTAAATCAAAAAAATCTACTTTGTTTCTCTGGAGAATGTAACGTGCTAAATTAATTCACTTCACAAAACTACCAAAATACTGACTAAAGTAAGGGTATGCAAAGGTTAGGGAATGACGAGGTAGTCTGAACAGAGGACGCGAAGACGACTACTAACACCAAGCGGGAGGAGAGAGGAAAAGGTTTGTTGAGGCTGTAGGCGCGCAGGGATAGAGGAGATCAAAGGTGCTGTAGATGTATAGGGAGAGCGGAGAAGGCTAAAGGGGCTGTAGGATCAAGACCGTGAGAAGGGCAGAGGTCGGAGGGGTTTTAGGAGCGAGAGCATATGTTAGAGTAGTTGGTGTACTTTTCAAGTTTGTGATCAAATCTAGTGTGGGATTGATTATAATGTACATCCTGATTTTGGAGACAATTTGTCCCCCCAAAAAAAGTGTGCACTAGACTAGAGTAAATACAGTATATTTAATTTTTCTCCCTAGAGTAGAATTCATTTCTAACATAAATACACATTGCTCATTGCAATATTTGTACTCAATTTTGACTGCACTTTTTTTATAACTAATGTTACATGTCATTCAAAATTATATCTACATAACCTTGTTTCCTCCGCCTTTGAAGTATTGTAAATAAATATAGTTCATAAACTGTTGTTAAATATTTTTAAACAGTGAATTAAATTGTTGTGTAACCTTAATCTTATATTATTTTTCTACTTAAGTCTTTATTTTTTTTCACAGAACCGCCTCTTAAGGAAAAGATATAAGGTAGTGTTATTTGTTTTCAATTAATTTGCATTGGCATTGTCATGTGATAAGTTTTAACACAAAATATTGGCCATTATAATGGTAGTTAGACTACATTTAAAATTATTCCATCATTGGTATATTTTGAAAGCATCGGAATTATTTCAAATGCCTATTTCACTCTCATGTTTTATATTAACAAATATTTGTAATGATAACTAAAAAAAAAATAATTATCAGGAATATATTCAGTAGTGGGATTCAGCCAAACTTGTTCCCAGAATTTTCAAAGTTCGCCGAACTGCTCCTTAATTCTTTTGAATTTTGGCTGCTATTCACATTGTGGTCAGCTGTGTGTGTGTTTGTTTTTTTTTTTCCCCCATAATAACGTGCTACATTTGCAAAATTCTAGGAAGAAGCTCAACCATCGACCTAGGTGTTATCATATGAGTAATCAATACTCACCATTGCATTTAGTTAGGGGTGAAAAATTAATAAAAATAACAATTGGCGCATTAAGACATTTAAAGAAAGCCGTAGAAACTTTAAAAAGAAAGGTTTTTTAGCCTCGTGTCCTACTACTTATTCAGTCTGTATGCATATGTACTAAGTACACTAATGAATTAGGGTTGAATAATGTTGAATATAGAGGAAGTGTACCCACACTTGCGTGGAGGGGTGGTGGGAAACTGTTAAGGAAAAACCACCCTCGCTAGACCCAACCCCGATCTCCTGGCCATCAGCAGTCTAGTCTAACATAAAAGTGACACCCTAGACCATGCGGCCACCAACGCAGGTGGCAATAAAGTTAATCTGCAATAAATTTTGATGCTTTTAAACATATTAATTTTATTGTGAAACAAAAATATGTTAATCTTTCATGTCAAAAACTACTCAAAGCACTCATCAACAATATGTAAGTCGGGTTGATGTACAGAGATCACTTAAAATCAGGAAATAAAGCAGAAAATTGTGATGGTAAATTTCAGGGAATTGTAAATACACTAGAGCCAGATATTTGGAATATTAATGAAGTTGTCTCTTGGAAAGCTGTAAAAGTAAAATTGTGTGAATTCAACAACTTATTTTATTATCAAATTAACATCATTTATTTCCACGATTATTTGGAAAATGTTATAAAAAATCAACACACCAATTAGATTCCAAGTATTGTACAAAGGGGTAAAAAATTATTACTATTGTCACTCTTTTGGTTCTGCGGAAGCATAAAGAGTGTTTTCTGCAACAAATAATATATACTCGGATAAAAGAAGCCACCTTAGAGTTTAAAATTTCACAAATTTGATGACAATTAATATGATTGGCGTCGCATTGGTCTCCTGGGATCCCACTCCTTCAGTACAAACTTGTCTGACAGTAAACCACACAGCAGAGGACGATGGGGGAGGGGGATGGGAGTGTCGAAATAAACTGTATGATGATGTGATGATACTCCATTAGCGGCTTAGAATTATTTTAAGGAAAGTTAATAAATAATATCATTGGACTATTATTAGTTTTTATTTTTCATTGTGAAGGAGCTGCTAGGGTTAAAGAGAACATTGTTTTAAACCTACCACTGGATATATATACGTACTAATTACTCAATGTATTAAGGATCATGAAGGTTTAGTTTAGAGTAAGTGCATTCGCATTTGTTTGGAGGAAGAGTGGAAAACCATTTAGGAAAAAACCTCGGTGCACCCGACAGGGATCATACCTCGATCTCCCTGTCTTCGGCAGTCTAGCCTACTGCGAGAGTAGCACGTTAGACCATGCGGCCACTGAAGCGGGTAATGGCAGTATTAAATGAGCAGCTAGCATAGTTATTTAGCCACTCTCAGGCAACTGTTTGTGATGTTGCCAATTTAATTCATTCTTGGTCATCTCATTCCCATTGGTTGTATACTTTAAGTAGCTGACACAGTTTTGGAAGCTAGCTAGCCTTTATGAAATTGTTCTGTTATTCTCTTTTTTGTGTGTGTGTGTGTGTGTGTGTTAATTTAATCGTAGATCAAATATATTTACCATACAAATAATAATGTTAAGAATATTATTTGGTTTTGTGTAAAATAAGTTTAAATCAGAGGAGTAATAAACCCATATTTGAGTCACATGTTTAGAGTAAAAAAATAAGTAAATTTTGGTCATAGCTTTCATTAATTTTATGCAAAAAGTGTTACAAAACTATATATTTTGTTACATTCCAATAACTTAACGAAACACGTTTGATTTTTATTTCTGACAAGATGATTTGCTAACGACCTATTTTGGCAATCTTATAGGAGTTAAAATTGTATACACAAAAGCTTTTTATGTTAATATTTTAGATGTTTGCATACATTATCATATTTGTTACATGAATAACTATTAATTTATACAGCTAAAAAAACTTATATCTAACTGTTTAAAGAATTTTTAAATAGTTTGCTAAGCTTGATAGTCAACTCATTTCACAGTTTATCTAGTCACTTAAATCCTGATTTCTAAATGTGGTAATAATGTTTCAGTAATTTGAAAGTTTTTTTATTAATGTGTTGAAATTTTGAAAAGAAGAGGGAGGTGTTTCTTGAACTTGAAAACTTGTTAGATACTCTATTTTTAGTGGTGCATAATAGTCATAAATCATAGTCTGACACTTAAACTAAGTCAATAACGTATCTGTATACTAAGCTAAAGGTCCTTGGTTCGATTAACGGCCAGGGTTGAATGGTGTGTCTGTTCTTGATTTAAATTAGTTTATAAGTCAGTGCTGATATAATCACTTGGTTCAGAAAGTGCACATTAAATGCCTCAAATAAATTAAATGATTAAATCATATTTAAAGATGATAAGTTAGCAGCCTTTCTCAAACTAAGAAAACTTTTTTTTTCTGTTGAATTTTTTAATTGCAAGATCTTCTGTCCTTTTTATTTCAATAAACAATATTACTTATTTTATTATAATAGATTATCTGTAAGCTAAGTGTTTTAATGCTTTAATTATTTATTTTACTTGGTTTAACATTTCTTTGTTAATTGGAATGTTTCACAGGTAACATTTGCACCTAGCCTTCCACGGACTCATCACAAACATACCATTGGTCGTCACAGGCTCAAATCTAGTGCAAATGAGGCACTCAAGTTTGAAGTCAAAAAGAAAAAATGTGCAATATCACGGGTCTTATCTGCTGCCTCTGCTAAGAAACATTCCAAACCTCTATCAGATCTACCCCTGACAGAACCAGCGGGGTTAGTGGTTGAGAAATCTTCCACTTTTTCAGATAATGGATTGGTTAACAACATTTCCACTGAACAGACGCTTAAACAAGTACCTCAAATTGAAGACACTGATACTTCTGAAGCATCTTCTAAAAGCAAAGAAAAATGGCAATCGTCTAGAAATATTCTTTCAAAAAAAAGACTGAGTGTAATGAAAGGCAAATTACCTAAAACATTGTTGGATAAAGAAGATAAGAGTCAAGAACATATTCCTACTAAGTCAAGTGCTACCAATGCTTATACAAGCTCTGCAGTTTCAGAAGAAAAGCCTGCTGAAAAGATTGGAAAGGGAAGAGGAAAAAAAGTGGTGGTTTCAACCAAAATAATGCGAAAGTCTCTGGTTAGTGCCAAATTGAGAAAGAAAAAATCCCCTGTGATACCTTCTAAAACACATTCTTTAGAAGCAAAAGATCCCTCTGCTACTCATGATATCTTAATGACTATTGTCCCAAGGAGGTCTGGCCGAACTGCAAGTTTGACTCGAGATAAAGATAGTGCAGCGGAAGATAAAACTGTCTCTTCACCCGTTGTTGATACTGAGCTCCATTCGCTCCCTGTTCCCTTTCATTCTGCTTCATATGCACAGGAAGACGAGATTAAACCTATTTCAAATGCAAGTACAAGTATTCCTAAGGAGTCCTCAAATATCTTGGAAACTATCTGTGCTGTACCACAGGAAGAAAACAATTCCGAAGATAAAGCTACGAGAGACTTAACTTCAGATATTGATAATAGCAGGAAGATTAAATTAGTGGGACCAGGAAAGGGAAAGAAAACTGAAATTGGGAATGCTAATAAGAAAACTAAATTAAAGAAAAAAATAGAACCCGAAGAAAAAAAAACAAAAGGTAAAGGTTACACACATCCTGATGATCAGATTAGTGAGACAAATATTTGTGAAGGCTGTGGCTTGCAGTTTGATAACAATTCAGCATATGGGCGTCACATGAAGACATGTATCTATGTGAAGAAGTTGGAAAACATGTCACAGCCAAGTATTGATGCAACTAACATTGTATCGCATCAGTGCAACAAGTGTTTGGAGGTGTTTAACTTACACACATCGTTAGTTGAACATTCAAAAGTATGTACTCTTGCCAATAAGGAAAGTGAGGTTGTGAAACGAAAGCCAGGTAGACCTCCAAAAATAAAATGTATTCAAAATGATGATTTAAATTTGCTCACAACTGAAGAAATCAAGAATCCTGTCCATAATAATTCTGATATAAAAATGCCAGAGCTACAGAAAGAAGAACCTGTTGTATCTGTTAAAAGAGTAGGTCGTCCAAAGAAAATTAAAGAGTCTTCAGATGAAATACCAGTGTTATCTCCTGCAAGTAAAATAGAGACTACTACTCAGGCAAATTTTACAAACAATGAGATTTTATCAAAAGTTAAAAACAAAGTGGTCAAAAGAAATCATCCTAAAGAGGCTCCAAGGAATATCATTAAAGAAGACACGCCATTAACAGAATTGCTCACCACTGCAAAAGAAACAATATTTGACTCTTTGGATGAGATGAAGACAGAAAATAATGATGTTATTGATTCTCAGGAATTAAAACATACTCGTAGAAGTAAACATAAAAAATATCTTATTAAAACTGATACGCAGAGTGTTCCATTAATTATTGGGAAAAAATATACAAGTGAAGAGACCATTAATGTTGATAAAACAACTCCACCTCCATCTTTAGCCGAAGATGATTTAGAAACTACCAAAATTAGTCTAGAATCAACTCCAGACCTACAAGATACATCATGTTTTGAATCTTTGAGTAGTAAAGAAGATGAAACTCTTTCTAAACCAAAACCAAACGTTACAAAAAAGGCAAAAGTGGATTCTAAAGATGACATAGTAAAAAATAAAACTGATGCAGTAAAGAAAAATTTGTTTGGATTAGTGAAAAAGAGTTCTAAATCCTTTATTAAAAAATATTCAAAACTCCCATCTCAAATAGATTTAGCTGCATTACAAAATAGGGAAAATGCTCCCTTAAAATCTAGCCCTGAAGGTAATGATTCTTGTTTGAAAACCAAGGTAGAAAAAGTTTCAAAGAAAACCTCAAAAATGGGTTTGGTTCTTAGTACCAAAACCATCAAAGAAAGCAAAGAATCACATCAAATTGACACTACCACAACAAAACAATCAAATGAAATCATTTCCAAGTTTAAAATTAAGAAACTTATAAACAAAAAATGTAAACAACATAATACTCTCAAAAAAGTGACAGAAAAGATTACTGATACGGATACTGAATTAGACATTAAAGGTGAAACTATAATAAAAGATGAGTTTGATGTGTTTCTACCACCGATCAAAAACATTGGTATCAAGAACTCTAAAACTTTAAGAAAAAAACTTGTACCCTGTGCTAAAAATTCAAAGAATAATACCACTGAAAATTCTCTTTTAATTGTTGATGAAAATTTGGCCAAAATAAATTCAGACATTGAACTTGACAAGGAAATACAACTTTATTCAGAAACAGAAAAGAAAAAATGTTCTTCTAAGAAGAAAACTAAACAATTTACAGTATCTCAAAGTGAAATGATAGAAGAAAATCATAACTGTAACATAAAAAGTGTATTTAATTATAAATCTAAAGCCATAGAACAACAGTCATCTCCCAACACAAATAAAACCTTTACAAGAAAAACTAACCTCAAAAAAATCAAAACATTGGCAAATCCAATCACCGCTTGTAAAAAGAAGAAATTTGCCAAAATTAAATCTAGCAGGCAGCTCAATTTAAAATGTAGCACAACTTTTAATATTGATAAACAGAATTCAAACAAGGGTCTCTCCAAAGAAAATCTAATTGCTGGCAAAGTTGTGAATAAAATGGCATCACAACGAACTAGTGAAAATGACCAATCATCCCCAAAGTTATGTCTCTATGAATCGGTAAAGGAACTTGAAAATAATACAAACATGAATGAATCAAGTATTTCAAACAGTGTGGATCATTTTAGCAAAACAATTGAAGCTGTTGTGGCAGGTGCAGGAGGTTCTGTGGGTAAAAATGTTTGTGAAAAATCTAATATTACATCTGAAACAAAACAAAATGAGCAAACCACTCTACAGAGTGATACAGTAACAAACACTAATAATACACTGCAAGTAGGAGCACAAATTAAAGTTAGTAAAATAGTTTCATGTTGTGATGAAGTTCCAAAAGATTTTTCTAAGAGTGGCATTCATAATGGTAAACAGGTCAAAAGTCTTCATAAAAAAAGTAACAATGGCCTTGTAGTTTCTGATGTTAGTTTGCATCACACTTCAAATTCCTCGGGGAAAGACAAAAATGTTGCTGAAAGAACAGCTCTTAAAATAGAGGAAAATTTATCTTCGAGTAATTCCTGGATTGATATTGATGAAGACACTTTACCAATATCAAAACTTAAAGAAATCAGTGTTGCAAGAAAGTTTGGTTTAATGAAAGTAGAGCCAAAAGTATTGAGAGGCACGGGAAGAGGTCGGTGGAGAGGAAGAGGCAGAGGTAGGGGTAAGGGTTTTAAAAACACTAGTGAAGTTAATGGAGGAACAAATTATCCAAAAAAATCTCTCACTGAAGTTGATATTGTTCAAGAACTATCAAGAGAAACACCGAGTATAGATATTGAGCTACAAAACCTAGATGAGGATTCATCAAAAGATACAGCACTATCTTATGATGAAGAGTCAAAGTTGTCTGAACAAGTGTTGCACATGGGAGATCATTTTTCACTTGGTGGCAACAGGCTATTAAGAGCAAGGCGTGACCAAGGAGCTTTTAGAAAAGACACTGCTTCAAGATTTGGCAGGAGAGAAAGCAGGGCAAGGAGCACGCGATGTAACTTGTCATATGAAGAGATGTACACGTCTTCTGATGTCACCAGTGAGGCAGATAGTCAAGATTTTGATGCACAACAAAAAGAAAATAATACTGAATCACAAGAAAAACTTGTTCATAATAGACAAAAATATAAGAAAATAAAAATTTCAAAAACAAATAATACATTTCTTCGGCATGAAAGACGAAAAAAGAAATCACTTCGAAGATGGACCATGTTGAGCAATCAAAAAAAATTGTTTCTAGAAGAAAAGTTCAAAAATGGAGAAAATGATGAAGCTAAAACACTCTTTCAAGTGACTGGGGAAGTAGAACCAGAGGATCCAAATACTGTTGTGAAGCTAAAAGAATCAAACTATTTGAGTAAACAAAAAAAAGAAATCATTGAAGATGCATGTCATAAAACTCCAAACCTTGCTATGAAAAAAACCGCCCCTGAAACATTGATAAAGCAATCAAATATGGATTTGAAAATAGTATTCAAAGTTATGAATAAAAAAGATAAAGAAACTTTATCGAGTGTGAACAGTAAAGATAAAAGTAATGATGCATTGATTGATATCCAAACAACAATGGCAGAAACCCAAATTGCCAAATTTGGTAATGAAATTGATAGCACACAGTCCATTGTATGTGTAGCACAGACTAGATTGGATTCAAAGGAAACATCAAAAATTAATTTAGAATTGAAGAAAATGGAACAAGAGTCAAAAATCTTGACATTTGTTACAGAAAAGAAAGTTGAGGATTTGTATGTCATAGAAGAAAATACTAGAATTGAAGGGAAGGCAATTGAACAAACTGCGGTTCAAGATGTGGTTGACAGTATTCATAAAGATCAGTTGAAGAAATCTGTCATCAAAGATGCTAATTTTATTCAGCTTTCCATCACTGAAAAATTGCAATATCCCAGACAGTTTAATAAAGATGAAATAGAGGGGGAAATTTGTAATATTATTAAGACAAATGAAACCCAAAATGTTGGTTCATCAGCAGTTCATGATGTTGTTGAAAATATACATAAGAATTATTTACTAACGTTGAGTACAAAGAACCTTGAAAGTGTGTCTGATACTTCAATAAAGCTTTCAGCTATGGTTGAAAATGAAAACTGTGTACATAATGAGCTGCCCAGTCAATCGCCAACTAATTGTTTTTCAAGACAACAAGAAACTTGTGATCAGATTGCTGTTCTAGATGTGGTGGAAAGTGTTCACCAAAGTCAACTGAAAAGGTTAGAGGATGAACATTCTAAACTATCACCAAATATTTTGTCAAATGAAATGTCTAATAAAGCCAAGAATGAATCAACGAAGAAAGAAATGTTCAATACAAAATTAACTAATCAAAATAGTAAAAGTGTTATTTCTCCAGTTACTCCAATGCGGGATGTAAATGTACAGAATGTTGAATCCTTCCATACATTGGACCAAGTTTTGCCAGAATATTTAGCTGTTTCTGATGAACATATTATTGGTATTAGAGTGGGTACTGCAATGGTAGATACAAATAAATATCAAAACTGTGATTTAATAGTTCCAGAAACTAAACTTCAGAAGGAAAATTGTGTTCTCGTCAAATGTGATAGCACAGAAAAGCGAGAGAAAGCCGTAAATGTTGAAAATAGTGTAGAACAAAGCACTCTTGAGTTAACAAAAGACACAGTTACCGATGACCCTAAACTATTTTGTGAAGCTTGCCACGAATCATTCACATCCTCATTTAATCTGGCAAAGCATAAATTAACATCTATTCACATACAGAAGGAGAACCACACTAGTGATATTTGTGATGATATAAAAGCTTCATCAAAAAGTTTTGAATTGGACAAAACAAGTGACACAATTCCGCTAACTGGTGATTGTCTGAGAAACACAAACAACACTAACACACAGAATATTGAAAATAAAGACATTCTTCAAAATCCAACAATTTCAATAAATTCTATTGATAATACACAAGAACAAACCCTGGATGATATTCCTCTATCGTTACTCATAAAATCTATGAAGGGCAAGAAGAAGTCAGTTTTGGAAACTTCAAAACTTATGAGTAAAAAGTTTGGAAGAAAAAACAATGTTTCAAAAATACACCATAAAACTATAGGAAAACATAACAATAAAACACTAAAAATAGTTAAAAAGGTAAAGCAAAATGTTTTTAAGCAAGAGAAAGTTAAGAAACTTGGAGAAAGAGGTAATGACATCAAAATAAATGTTGGTGAAAACATTTTTAAAATTCCTTTTGAATCATCCTTTTCTGAAGTCAAGGTTAAAAAGTCTACTTGTATTGATAACTTTTCAAAGGATAAAAATGATCCGAGCTCCAAGAATACTTCTATTCAACTCTTGGATGTTGCCAAAGAAAAGAGACAAATAGTCAAAAAAAGCAATTTGAATGATGAAAATGAAAAAATTAAACACATTTCTCCAAAAACAACATTTGGTACTAATTTTGAAGATAAATCGGCTAACAATGTAGTTAAAGAATATATTTCTTATGTAAATACTTCAGATCTGAAGAATGGTAATCTAAATAAGTGTGTTGAAACTTGCATTTCTGAAGAAACAAATTGCTCCGCTCATCACACGGTTGACATAAATTTATGTGACACAGCAGACACACAAGTTGATATAAGTTCATCCGAGATTAATTTTGATGAAGTTGATTTGCTGAACACAGGCAATACAAATACACCCAATGACAATAAATTCCCTGTTTTAGTTGAAGTAATTCTAGATACAGTTAATGAGCAAATTGATCTTGTAACTCAAGAATTATGCACAGAACAAACAGAGTCTGGTCTTTCTAGTCATGTTTCCAGTACAATTCCAGATGATATTCCTGAAGTGGAAAATATCATAGGTGACTCCATTTCAGATACTTGTTTTGATCAAGATCCTTCATTTCAAAAAAATTGGTTTTATTATGACAATTGTGATACAATAGAAAACGAAATGTTGTGTGGTTTCAAAAAACCTACTAAGGATACCATGATGGAAACAGCTCAGTTGTCAACATTTGGGAGTGACCCCGATACTCTTTTAAAAGAAGACTCGATCAAGGTGAACACCAGTATTTCACACCAAAAACTGTGTGCCGTTCAGCAATCTGAGGACCTCTGCAATTCTGAGTCACTACCTCAAGCCAACCAAATTCAAGATATATTATTACATTCACTTGCCTTAGCAGAACAGATACCTCTACAAGAGAATATTCAATTGAATCTATCTCCATCCAAAGAACCTGAGATCCAAGATTGTTTGTCAACAGACTTCGATAAAGAAATGTCATGTACACAGGATACTCAACTTGTACAATCACCAGAATCACAAGTCACTGAGATGAATACCTGTTTATCTTTGGCTATAGAGAATCAATCATCTTTAGTCCTGACGGCTAAAATTGAATCTCCTTCATCTGAAAATTGCAAAATACAAGATTGTTTTTCAAACGAGCTAGATGAACACCAATCTTTGTTGCAGGCTTCTCATTTGCAAGATCATTCATCTAAACAACCTGGTATACAAGAGTTTGTGTCATTGGAATTTGAGAAGGAGCATGAGACATTAAGTCTTGATAAAGACAAATCTTCCAATTATTCTGATAAGGAAGTGCTGCTATCAGAGGATATTTCAGCAAAAGCTTCTTCACTACATATAGAAGAAATACACACACCATTACAAGAAGAACCAATTACAATAACATTTGCACCCAAAGAAAGTCATTCATCACACTATTCAGATACAGAAACATTACTATCAGCGAATATTGCAGTACAAGCATCTTCACAGCAGAGTAAAGTATTTATTCATTCACAACAAGAAAATATTATACAAAAACCTGCAGCAATTGAATTACCTCTGCATCTACCACCCGGTTTGGACCCAGAAGTTGAGGCACTTTTGTCCCTTGGTAGTGAAATACAAGATCGTTCAAACTTTTGGACAAACAGTGAACAGGTCCGTAGTTACAATCTACCTGAAACTCAAGCTCATTCAAATCTATTAACAGCTAAACCACAGATATGTGGTATACAGGACAACTGTCCCATTCTGAGGAAGGGTAATTTTACCACAGAGACAACAATCAATCACGATACAGTAGCAAGCCAACCATCAAATCAACCTCAAGTTGTAAGGACATCAGCTGAGCCTCCTAGTGGGGTTGAGTCAGTGGTAGATGAACCACCAAAAATATTTGATGCACCTGACACTAAGGTTATTGAAATAGCAAGTAAGAACAGTACTGGACAAAAGTCATATGGCGGGATTGATAATCGAGCAGGAATGACTGAACCCCCTGAGCCAGTGGCAGTTTTCAGTGGTACTGACCATGCAGTTGCGATTCTTCCAGATCAACCATGTTGGCCTGATGATGCAAGTTGGCAGGGTACAAACATTGGATGGGTTCCAACTAACGAAGTTGAGACGAGCGCAGAGTGGACATACGGCGGGGCAGAGTGGGTGCCACCCGAAACAGGACCCGGTGCCTCAGATATACAATGGATACAACAAGAGGGCACCCAGTTTGGCATTGATCAGTTGCAGCCAATTAGCAGTTTGGGATCCATTCTTGATTCTGTCAACCAGGTTAGTAAAAGAGTGGTTCTCCTAAGGAAAGTTAGCGATTCAGTCTTATTTTTGCTACAAATCATTGTGTTGTGCTCTGGAAGACCTTGGTTCAGATCAAGATTAGATCTTACTTTAGCTTATAAAGTTGTGAAAGCATGTGTTTGAGATGTATAGGATTATGAATGTTAATAAATTTCATGTGTAAGCTTTTGGGTATATAATAATTAATAAAATCCATATTTTTTTTTAATCTTTCACTGTGATTTAATATACATCAAACGACTATAATTAAATTAAATTTAAAAGTTCATGATTAAATAGTTTCTGATTATACTGGTTAGGAAAAGGGAAGAATCTTCTACTTTTGGAAAACATTTGGTAAAGTTTTGTTTGTGTTGCTGTGCAGATCCTGAACACAGGCGCAGGTACTAGTGGTGAGCAGGTTCTGTTGAACGAGTATGGTGGGTTCTCATCGACACTGGCAGCAGGGTCTGTAATGACAGGTGAGCTTGTTGATCTGCAAAGAGCCATGGGTGCCACAGACGAGGAAATGCTGATGCTGCAGAAGCTGGGAGAGGATGGGTGGCCTCTGGAGAATGCTGATCTCATGGACCTAGACAACCAAAGATCGAGGGCAGAGGGAGGGGTCAAAGAACAAGAGGAAGAACAGGAAGGGGAAGAAACAAGCAGCCCTTTACCTGCCAAGACATCACCCAAGAAAACAAATCAGGTCAGTAAAGTGACTTAGATGTTTGTCCAGCTGATATTTTATCTCTTAGAAAACACTAGTTCATCACTAATCGCCTATAATAATAAAAAAAGGAAGTGTTGTTTGTGTGTGATGCCCAGCCAAATCTATGGCACACAGCGATCTGAAATTTTTAACACAGGTGGATGGAAGGGGGTCAGAATGCACCTCCAAGCCGGATTTTATAAATTTTTAATTGGCTTTTTAATTAGGCTGTTTTTAACAAATTGTTTATGAAAATATTTTTTATCTGGTTTAGAATTATGTTTCAGAGATACGGGCACCATGGGGAAGGGGAGCTTATATAATTCTTATACAACAGTGGGTCATGGGCAACGCCGTGCGAAATTGCTAATTTTATATATAATATGGTTACAACAAATGCTAAGGCATCAACATAAAGCACTAGGCTACCCAATTTGTGGGTTCTTAGATATTTTCTGTTTCAGTTAAAACTGTGAAATATCAAATCTAGCTTATCAGACAACTATTATTGTTTAAATATTCCACTATAATCTGAAGATTATGGGTGCTAATTGCCCAGGATTTTAAAAACATATAGAAAAAAAAATAAACGGGAACACATGATTATACTAGTATTTGTTTTGAAATTCAAGTTGAAAAACCACGCGAGTCAAATGGTGCTTGAATATTAATTAAAGCCCATATTTTTTACCACTGTTAATACAATTATTCTTGTCATTTATTCTTGTCATTTTTACGTTTCTCAGATATATTTAGGGTTAAGCTTTGTTTGCAATAAGACCTATGTAGTTTCGTTGATTAGTCATATCTTGCACTCCAAGTTGAAACAAACAAAATGGTGATACTATCTGCTGTGGCTCATCTTAATAAGAACATTATCTACTATGTGTTTTAAGTGGTGCTTAATAGATGTCATTGCTAGTCGTAAGTTAAAGTATTGCAGCACATATTTACAAATCTGTGTGAGCTTAGGACTTTCTGTATTAGTTTATTTTTCCTTCAATCTAAACTTGTCTAATATTGTGTCATTATTTGAATTGATCCATACTTTTAACTTAGTGACCCTAGACTCTAATTGATTCCATATCTAATATCAAACTTTGATCAACAATGAATTTTAAATTGAATATCATCTTCTAGAAAATATTTTAAGAAATAGGAGAAAGCAACAATAGCACTTTACAAGAATAATAGAAGTTGGCCAGTGGTAGTACAATTTAAATGGATGATTGGAAGTAGGGGAAGGTGGGGAAATCAAATCAACTGTTCAGATGAAGAGCTAGCCATGACAATGTCTAAAGACAGGTAAGTTACATTTATTTTAACATCCAGCCAAAGTTGGCATTTTAAAGTGAATAACATAACTAGTTTTTTCTTAATCTTCAATAATCTGATTAACTTATTTTTAGCTTAATGTTTGCAATACCAGTTAATGAAACAATAGTTTATTTTAATAAGATTGTACATGTCTTTCAAATAAACTATATATTTTTTATAAAATATTTGTCTTCAGAATATGAGTGATGTTTTAAATGTGTGTGAAGAAAATAACTTTTAAATGTCTATGACTAAGAAAAGGACACTTGAAATATTTGCAGCTGCACTTTGGTTAGCTTGATTTTAAATCAAAACTTTGAATTTACATAATAAATAGTGTAGGCCTTCATATATTTAATAATAAATGTCAATTTTATTTAAATCATCCATAATCATCAACAAACCAACTTTCATTAAAAAAGTTATGTGCTCTTAGTTTAATAAAAGGTCCCAAAGAAGAATATTTATAGTTTTAGATACTTCAGCTTACAATGGGTATACCTAATCAGTTTACTTTGTAATGATCAACAATATATTTTTTTAATGTGGTTTGATTTTAATGGGGGGTAAAAAATCTATATTTCCAAGTATTGCCCTCCTTTTCTCCATTTTTGAATTATAAATGTAACTTATTAAATAATAATAACCATGATGTTGTAATTGAGATATAATTCCATTTCAGGCTAGTAAAATATTAATAGTAATTATTAATCAAAATAAAAGTTGATTAATAGGATAAAATGTGAGTTGCTTGTATTATAAATAGTATTGAAATAGGTACTATTATAAATTCAATTGCTCCACCTACTCAATTTTCATATATATTTTTTTAAGGTATTACAATTTTAATATGTGGGTTTTATTGAAGTGGTCTTTAAGTTAGATACCCGCCTCGGTGGCGTAGTTGGCTAACGCGCCAGTCGTGATGAGCTCTACCGCTGAGGACGGGGAGATTGAGGTTCGAATCTCGGTCGGGTGAACTGGGGGTGGTTTTTCCTAAATGGTTTTCCACTCTCCCTCCACGCAAATGCGGGTTCACTTCCTTTAAATTCAACTTTACCCATTCCTAATCCATTAGCGTAATTAGTACTTAGGCGTATAACCCGAACGGGTAGTAAGACGCGGTGCTAAATATTATTATAATATAAATATTTGAGTTAGATTTTTTTTTTAGTTGTGTTTTATAGTTAATTTCATTTTTACTAAAATGAACAAACTCACATCAATGAGCATGCAGGCTAAGCTGTCAACCTCGTCCTATCTGGTTTTCTGATGACTACAAGGTTTAGGTCCAAATCTTTGTAGGGTGTAAGTTCCTGAGTGTTTAGTTGTTTTCTATGGGTTTTTTTTAAGTGTCGGTACATTTCCTCTAAATTCCATCTTACTTGTTCGTACCCCAATAGTGCAAATATGTTATGAACAAAATAAAAAATTACCCTGCTATAAATATAATCATCTTCATCTGTTTCTAGCCTTTGGTCAGGTCACTTTAGTAAAATGCCTCCATCTTCTTCTAGCCTTCCGCCATTCTTTATCCTTTAATGGTTTCCGTTCTTCTCCTCTCACTTGAACACTTTATGTTATCTGCTCCTCCCATCTCTTTCTTGGTCTCCCTTGCGGTCTTTATACTACATACTACATTTCCATCATTCTCTTTGGTGTTCTCTCCTTTTCTACCCTCATTACATGACCATACCATCTCAGCTGTGCTTCCTTCATGTACCCCCATTCTTTACCGGATAACTTAATTCTCATGGCCTCCACTTTACTTGTCTCTCTTACATTCAATGTCCATGTTTCTGCTGCGAATGGTTACAAATCACTGGCACACCTAGACTGACACATCATTGTACTTTCAAAAAAAACCTCTCACCTGGACTCTTTAAAATTTGACAGGAAGGATCCTTTCAAGTCGTAGGTATCCATTAAGAAGGATTTTTGTGAAATTCAACCCCTAAGGGGGTGAAATTGGGGTTGGAATATTTTTAAAGATAACCGTTTCTTTTAAGCTAATTGAGCTGGAAAGATGAAACTTGGCAGGGGAGGTATTTTTGGGTATTGGACCAGGCTTTTTAGGGATTTTTCAATATTCAACACAGGGGGTGAAGCAGGGAGGGAGTGGGTTTTTTTTTGTACCTTCCAAACCTCTTGAGCTGGAAAGATGAAACTAGTCAGGGATGTTTTTAGGTAACGGACCAAAGTAGTACTTTTGTGATTTCTCTAGATTCAACCACTAATCTGGTGAAGTGGGAGGGGGTAGTATTTTCCTAACCGCTTAAGCTGGAAAGATTAACCTTAGCAGGGAGGTTCTTTTTAGGTAACAGATCAGAAATATTTTGGGATTTTTCAAAATTCAACCCTTAAGAAGGTTAATGGGAAGGGAGTAGTTTTGAATAGTTTAAAAATGTCAAAAGAGACAAAGCCCGCACGAAGCACGGGATACCGGCTAGTTTAATATAAATTATTCTTAAATACCTTAAATACCAATAAACATAATTTGTAAATATTTTATTTACAAATGGTTTACAATGTAACTAGTATGGATATAATAAAACTAGCTAACTACCTGTTCTTCACATTGGATGTTTTATAACACATATCTATCTATATCTAAGAATCTTTCAAAGTTGGTCCAATGAAATTCCAATAAGCATAATCTGAGAAAAATGCCAAAAAGTAGTGTTTTGTAACCCCCACCTCTAAACAAAATGGCAGACATAAATATTAATTAGCTTATGTATTAACTGGACATCTGAACATTTCCATGCAAGATTTCAACATAATCAGTTTAGTGTTTTTGAAAGAGTAACAGACAGATAACAACTCATTTTTATATATTATAATATTGCTAATATTCTAATTTATTAAAAAATGATGATCAAAATATTTAAAATCTAGGATTTCGGCATATAGTAGATATTGTACACTGCTCATTACAGGCAAACTTTTCATTTTATTAAATAGATAGCAAACTTTTCATTTTATTAAATAGATGGATTACAAATTTGGAATATGGCTGAAATATACTAAACACTTACAAAAATATAATCATTATCATAAATGGTGTTCCCAGACACAAACGACGTTTTAATGACACTAAGCTTTTGAGTTTTTTAATCATTAAATCAAGCCCAAATTTGTCGCTGGTGTTAAATAATATATAGAAGTAACAACTTATTCAGTTGGTCCTGGATCATTGTAAATCTAAGTTTATTTTTGACCTGAATCGGTTTAGAAAAAGCTTATCCACAGGATTCACTAAAGTCTTTGATAGCCTTCATAAATTGCATATGTACATTTTCCACGCCAATGGTTTGAAACTAGTCCAGAAAGTGGACCACAATATGTATCTTTGTTATGTTATTTTATAAACTTTATTTATAATTTTAATTCCTTAGAGGAAAGGCCGAAAACGCTTGATAAAAGTGAAAGATTAGCCACGTCTATGTTAAATTTAAACATATCAAGTTGAAATATTTATTTATTCATTTTTCTTTGTTTTTCTATCCATTGTCTAAGTATGTTTAACTGCTGGGATTTCAAATGTATTTTCTTCGCATATCTTTAAGGTTTCGCTATAAAACTCGTTAAAAAGAATATCATCAGAATGTTGTGCTCAAAATGTTTATAATGGTTAAGAGTTTCCATTTAGTTTTTATTTATGGAAGTCTGGTGGCTTTATTCCTTTCCATAGCAGTGCACACAATAGCAAACTACTCGTGAAATGCAACAATAGACAAAACAATATCTAAAGAATGTGCAAAGCACTGTATCATATATACATAATATAATTTGATCAGCCATTACGGGCACACTATCAAAACACACCGGCAGCACAGATCGCCAGATCAATATGAACTTTTCCATTATCATATTTTTTTAAGGTGTTGAAAATTGTTTGTGTGGCATTAACCAACATTACTAATTTATTTTGAATATAATCAATGGGGTTGACATACTTGAGTGGCACCAGAACCTTTCAATTTTGACAAGGGAGGTCGAGGGATCAGCCAAAACAACGAGATAGGTTTGAAGGGCTTGGACACACAAGCCAAAGGGTTGGGGACCGGGTGCTATTCGAAGAGGTCCTGCCCAAAATAATTATTGATATTTGCATACCCCTTGAAAATATTTAGAATGGTTCACCACTAGACTTTTTTTTTTTTTACTCAATGCCACTATAATTTATTTGGAGTAATTTTCACCTGAATTTTTTCCAACATTTAGATGCCTCTAGAAGTTATTTAGTTGTTTTTTTAATTGTAATTAGAGTCCCCTACATCCCTCTCCCACCAAATAATTATTTCTTAAACTAGTTTTGTGTGTGCCTGCCTCATTGTAAACAATATTTGAAGCAACATTGAGGGGGGCATGGCCTACCTGGCCCCCTCAGTGGGCACACCTATGCTACAAAGTATGTCCTACACAGCCCTTACACTTCAATGACACCTCTCTTCTTTGTTGCAGGTCTCCTAAACACCTATAGAGCAACCCTCTTCTTATTAGATCCTATAAAACGTACAAACATTTTTTTCAGGTGTCGTCAATAATGATGAGGAGGCAAAGAACAGAAGATAGGCCCTTTGGCCACTGCCAGAATATCCTAAGTCAGTATGAGCAAAAAGAAATGGTATGTCCGCTGTGCAACAAGCACTTTCTGGGACTGGCGGCTCTGCAGACCCACGTGGCCTCCACTCACAATGTGCGCGAGGGACCCGACAGTAGGTTCAACCGTAAACTATTCATTGTTACCTAATGAACTTTTAGCCTCATCAAATATAATCTGATTTTATTAGAATTCTTCTTTCTTTCTCTTTATTTCTTTCCTCCCACTTATAATATTATCTCGTATTTTAATTATTACTTTTATATTTTTCTCAGAAACTACAAAATGTGTGTTAACTCATGTTGGCCTGTACTCAAGTAAATATGTCACATTTAAATTAATCCCTTTCAAATCGTAACTGTCATAGATTTTTATTAATAAATCAGAATATTAACTTGCGATATGTCTTGAGATTAATTAATTAAATTGTATTAATATATCAACAACTCGATTGAATGAGAGTATGTATTACAAGTAACACTGATTACATAATTTTATGGTGATCTGGGTCATCTTTTGCCCAGAACAACTGTATCTCTCAACAGACACTCGAAAACTGGGTAGAGCATATAATTAATCATTGTATTCAATATAAATATTGTATATAATTTGTCTAATGCCGTAGGAGGAATTTGTTAAAATGAGTAATTGATTGTTACATGCAAATAATTCCTTAGAAATTAAATTTAGTAGATAACCAAAATTTATATTTGTTACAGAAAAAATGAAGACGTATGAGCGATCTCGCAAGGCTATGATAGCATCGATAGCTACGACGACCTTAGGTCAAGTGATCAACCACCGACACATGTGTGTGTGGTGCAAGGAACTGCATGTGGACGAGGAGTCGCTACAACGCCACGTTGAATCAACCCACTCTAGCGAGGGGTCTGATGGACAGGAATTGCAAGCGACCACCAGGCAAGTCTAATGTGGTCGTGCCAGTGAATGCTAAAAGTAGTACAATTGTGTTAATCAAATATAAGCTATCGTGATTATGATTAAATTGTCGCATCTTCAGGGCCGCCCTTAACAAGCGTGGTGTCCTGGCCAAACTTCGTTTGCAAGGACCCCCATTATTAACCTCAAACCCCACCACCACCATCTCGTCCAACCCTCCAAAAAATTAAAAAACTAGCCATCAAAGACAGAAATTCAAATCATTGGAGGATTGAGAGATCAAGATTCAAATCTCGCTCAGGTAAACTGGGGGAGTGTTTTCCTAAATGGTTTTCCACTCTCCCTCCATGCAAATGCAGGTTCACTTCTTCTATATCCAACCTTCCCAACTCCTAACTCATTAGAGTAATTAGAACTTAAGCGGACAACCCGAACAAGTTGTAAGATGCGGTTCTAAGTAATATTATTATTACTAAAACAGAATATACAAATATTGTATTAACTAAGTATAATGAAAACTAAAAATTAAATAAATTGTCAAGCGCATTTTTCAGTATTCATTTTAAAAACTAACCAATGGCAAGTCTTAATGCTATATTCTTAATCTTGTTTCAAGTAAAATTTTCTCTTTCGTATCTTCGATCAGTTTTTGTATATTGGAAAAAAAAATTATGCAAAGGGTAAATATCAGCTGATCACAATATATTGACTTTGTTTCACAGAATTCTTATTTTGTATTGCGTGCAAGAAATTATTTTTTGAATAGCATGAAACTTAAGACAAAGGTGGCACATTGATTTAAAAATAAGCCCACTTAGTAAACCTCTATCTATTGTGCTTAAAATATCTTATTTGGATGTTACTTTTGGTTTTATGATGTGCCTTCCATGTTAGAAGCCCACCAATACTTACTATTAGATATAAGATAGAAATAAAGCCACATAAATGTTGGAATTAATATAAAGCTTTTGTATGAGTTAGATAAGTAGAGCCTCTAATAGTAATCCAGTACAATCATTTTATGTCATTATCAACATTAAAATACTAGTGTAATTTGAGCCCCCACTAATTGACCAAAATAATATTAGCATTGACCAACTAGCAATTTACCATTTACAGCATTACGATGGAGACTGGAGGAGGCTACCTAGAGTTATCTACCCTGTACTCATTACAAGGCATTAGGATAGTCAAGTGTCGTAGATTATGGTGGGCAGGACATGCAGCACAAATGGGAGATTCTGGAACCCTCTTCGGGATACTGACTGGTAAACCCAATGGGAAGAGACCATTAGGAAGACCTAGAAGCAGGTGGGAGGATAACATTAGAATGGACCTGAACGAAATAAGGTGTAATGAGGTGGACTGGATAGATCTAGCTAAAGATTGGGATAGGGTGTAATGAGGTGGACTGGATAGAACCAGCTAAAGATAGGGATAGGTTGTAATGAGGTGAATAGGATAGAACTAGCTCAAGATAGGGATAGGTTGTAATGAGGTGACTAGGATAGAACTATCTCAAGATAGGGATAGGGTGTAATGAGGTAGGCTGGGTAAAACCAGCTCAAGATAGGTATAGGGTGTAATGAAGTGGACTGGATATAATCATCTCAAGATAGGGACAGGATGTAATGAGGTGGACTGGGTAGAACCAGCTCAAGATAGGTAGCATTCTTTTGTAGTTGCAGCAATGAACTTTCAATAAATTTTGTTAGTTAATTTTTTAAAGAAAAATATAGGTTGATGGTATTAAAAATCTCAATTTTTAGGTAATCTACCAACCTCTATCCTACATTATGTGTTGATTATATCATGAATTTACATTAAAAACTTTTTTTTTATTTTCTATTTGTTAGTACTGGCGTAAAGGACGAAGGGTTGAAGTCACACATGTCCACAGCCTTGGGAGGGCTATTGAATAGAGCACTCGGCCATGTTTTTCACACTGTGCAAAACACTTCCATGTGAGTACTTTTTTTTTTAAATCCTTGTAATAATTAGAGAGCGGGTCCTTAAAACCTTGAATTTTTAACCCATCACTTGCCGCACATGTAGCACAGTTATCTGCATAGGCCCGGCAACCATTTTTATACGCTATCCGATAAATATTATTGTTACTCATTTATTTTCTCACTTATTACTTTATTCGTGGTAATTTTATAGCATTGAACAGGTAGCTCCATCTATCAGCTTCAATATGAAGTAAACAGATTGGCTAAAAGTACAGTGGTTCATTGATAGATGGCATTAGAATAATTTCACAATTAATTTAGTTCACTTAACTCAATGTATTATAGCAAAAACATTAGAGCTGGGTCGAATCTGAATCTTCATTTAAATTTGGAAACCTGAATATCGAATTCCAATTTTGAAGAGAAAAAAAATTAAGATCTTTAGAGGAAATAGAAATAGTAAATAAATATTTACTGTATAACATTCATACAGTCAGTAAATTGTTCAGGGGCCTGGTTGTTGAGTTTGTCCTAAGTTTCAGGCTAGTAAAATATTAGATTCAACCCATCTATTATTTTATTCCCTTTTTTTACAGGTGTTGGCAACCTATGATGGGTGCCACTGATTATGTTATGTTTTTTGTTTTGTTTTTAATAGGAATAATCTTCCTGTTGTGTGTGCTTGTTTCTCTAATTGTAGGTGATCCATTGCTAATATTTTGTTCTTTGCTTTCAAGTTTGAAGGAACTTTCGTTGAGTAATCGGAAACAGCCATCGGAAGAGGGTGGTTCATCACGTCCCCAGACACCTATCAACTCTGTCAAAGAAGAAGTTGTAGATGAAGCAGGCAACAAGTCTAAAGAACCGTTGCGAAGAAAGTCTCAGGAAGAAGACAAAGATAAACCTTACTCTTGTCACATGTGTGATGTCAAGTGAGTCTTTCATGAAGGTTCATAAGCTTGCACACATGCACTTCTTGTTACTAACATAAGATACACTGTTCTGGTCTGAAAATATATACTTTATGTTCTACAATAATAGCACCCTTAGATAATACCGAACAAATGGTATACCTTTGAAAATTGCATGTAGTTCAATCGCTATATCATATTAAAATAGTTTCAGTGGCTGCATCGTTTAAGGCATCACTCTCACAATAGACTATACACTTGTTATGGGGGAGATCAGGGTTTGACCCTAGTCTGGTAATCTTGGCACTGGTGTCTATCATATTAATATTCAGATACATTTTTGAGTCAAAAGGGCTACCAAAATAGTGAAATCTCAAATATTACTTTTTTCCTTTTATAACATGTTTTAAACACTTTATGTTGCCCTCTTTGGTTACAGCTGTTATTCTTTTGTTACAATATTTTAGTGCCAGTATTTATTTATTTTTCCCCAGTAAATTCATAATCTTCAAAATGGCCAATCATGTAGGGGTGCAAATGCTTCTCTCGCCCAATATATGTTAGAGTTATGGTGGTGAATCCTAAATTTTAAACAAACAAATCATAATTTCTGTGTGAGAAGGGAAGAGATGTTATATTTTTAGTGTGGCCTCTTTTTCAGGACACCAGTACTCTCTTTGTAGAAGGATACTTTAAATATGGATATAAGTGCCTAATGGATAATAAAATATGAGAAACACCCACAGACATAAAAACACATTTAGACAGTTACGTTTGCCAACCACAAATGGCTACCTTAGGAAATGAGTGTGGCTGGCATTTGAAAATATTGAGAAGTGGAAAGGGGGCTAATTCGAAAATATATATAGATTAGACTCTCTCTTGTTCTCACCCAGACATTTCACGCATAATTAGAAAAACATAAATTAACTAATGATGTTAAACTACATAACCTCAATTATTACCTTTCAAATCTAAGGAAATAAAAGTTCTAGCGTTTATATAAAACAGCAATATTCAGAATTGGGCTATTTTTCCTTGTGGCCATTGCCGGAAGTTCTCCCACAACAGGGTAGTTGCGTTCTGGAAAAACATCGCGCTCTAGAAAACTACAGAACAGTTAATTGTGAAAAGAAATGTCTGGGTGTAGGAGGCACTTAACAGACCTATGAAAAATTGCTTTCCTTTCATATTTTGACATATTTTATAGTTCATATTGGTTATATATCTACATCGTGTTGTTTATAAATAACGTAAAAAAATTAAATAAGCATTAGAATAAAGAAATAATACCTACTTTGGTTACATAAATCAGAATAAACTGTTAAGAGGAAAACAAATGTGTAAATTATTAACAAAAGTGTATGGCAATAACAAAAACCAATAATAATTGCAATCAAGCTGGAAACAGACTAATGCTGACTAGATTAAGCGTGATTTCAGCACTAGCCTGTGAAATCACTGAAACTAACATTCGTGCACATGATTTATGTGGCAGCAGTGGTGAGAGAGCACTATGGGTAATCACATTGGCCTGCTTTTAGAAATCATGTAATAGCCGTCTCCTCGAGATTGTGTTATTAAAAAAACTCTCTGCTTGCATTATATTCAAATAACCGAGTAAAAACATGAGCTATAGGAGAACTACCTGTACTAGTTTTTATGCTGTTTTACTCTAGTACTGGTAAATTGGAAACACTCAACATGGCCTTTTTATTCTGTTGATCTTGCACAACTCATGCTTGGCTGTATTAAGTTGGGTTTTACTATTCACACTAATATGACTGAGTTGACAAACTCTCTGCTATTATATTATTTCAATTAAAAAATTAAACCTGGACCTTTCACTCGGTACGCCAATGATCTTGTAACTGAGCTCTCCAGGAGTCGTATTGTGCCCGGGGTCAATCTTCCCTCATATTTTAAGGCAGAGTTTGTAATTGGATGTGCGGAAATCATCGGCTAGATATGAGCGATCAATTATGATCGGATCAAAATCTATCAGATAATACAACTACCTTTAATTTGGGAGTGTTTTATGCTTCCAGTAGTACACTGTTGTATAAATGCACATAATGACAGCATAGATCCATCCATAATCAAAGGTGGCTGTGTTATCTGATAGCTTGCAATTTTAATTGATCACGCATATGTGACTGACAATATCCGCACGTTTATCACAGAATTTGCCTTAAAACACGAGTTGAGAATGACCCTTGGTGCAGGACATCTTCTGGATAGCTCGGTGGTTAGAGCATTGGCATACTAAGCCAAAAGACTCAGGTTTGATTCATGTTTCCAGGTGTAATTTTTTAACACTGAGTAACGGGCCAAGATTATGTGCCTACCTGTAGAAACTAGGCAATTTTAAGGATTTAAAAATATTAATTTCTACACAGCCATACATTGGATTTTAAGCTGGTAAAGTAGATTTAGCTGATAGGCGTCGTTGTATACAATAAAACATGCATATAGGTTCATAATGAATAGCTTCAAGATAAATAATGCAAATTTTAAATGCTACCCGATTTGTAAATAAATTTATGATAAAAGTATATTTTATTGACTATAGGCCTACCCGCGGGATATCACATTGCATCTTAGTCTATACATTAGAAATTATACTAGCTATGTAAAGTGTTTATCATTTAAACCCACACTATTCATAATTTAAGAGGCATCTAGGCCCTATAATATAAAATAATATTTTCATGTTGACGTTTGCGAGATAGGTCTACTATAACATAGCGTTCACTTTCATACACAGCATTGGATTCTATATTTTATCACTAATTCCACCAATTCTTCAATTGCATCATCGTTGCCATCTATATCATGAGCTAAATCCACGATTTATGCTATTTCATTATCAAATAAACCTTTTCTCCTCACAATTGTTTATGCAGCAAAAACACAAGAAACAGAATTGTATGCTATTCTTCAAGCTAAGAATCACAGAACTTGAGCTACTTGGAGGGTGAAATGCAAGGTTGCTCTAGTTATAAAAAATCCACTCGGATGTGCAGTGAAATGCCATCTATGACCACAACTCAGAACTAACAGTCCAGGGAATGTATAGCACTAACCAAACACATAGAAAACACTGGCAAAGATTTCGTGCTGATTTAAATTCAAGACCCCGTAGAATTGACGGGCTTGGCGAATTTCGTAAGAACGGTCAACTGTAAATTTGACGGGCATGTTGTCAAGAGTGTTAATTTAAGGAATATATTTAGATGCTTCTATAACTGTACTTAACAATTATAATAGCGTGGTTATTTAATCCATGATCCCACAATATGTTCAAGACAAGTTTATTTGATAGAGATATAAGTTTTATTTCTGTGAATTTGTATTTACTTTTAGCTGCATAGAAATTTATTCCTAATTTGGGGTGGATGGATTTGAAAAAAATGTAAAATACAGATATTTATATGCTATGATTAGGAATGGCACCCTTGAATCCTTAAGTATTTTCAAGGATTAAAAAAATATATATATATAATATATATGTCTCTTTCAAAAATTTTAATTGGAATTTGTTTTAGAACTCTAATATTGCTTTATGGTGGTTCATTCCTATTATAATTATAGGAACAAACTTAACCAAACCCCAGAGCATTAATTTAACACTTAACTGGTTATTGTAAATTAATCTTATAGTGAATACATTATAGCAACCAAAAAAAAAGTAGTCACTTCTTATTAACCCATTTGATCCCAACTTTTTTTTTTCTTTCAAATACATATTTACTTGTTAGTGGTTACTCCTTTAGGTTCATAAAACATATGAAAAATATTTTTTAATTTTTTAATTGTTAATTTATAGTGATTATCTAACGTTCCATTAATGGAACATTGGGATTGTAAGGGTGCATCAATAAAATAAACAGAATTATTTCAAATTCCAATATTTATTATATTTTTCAGTGCTTAATTTAATATAAAATGACAAATAAAATGTACAGTCAAAGATAGCTTATAATATTGTGATACAACTATTATTTTATCTTAGAGGAACTATAATTCTTCATTTATTTGAACATCTTTGAAAACTAATTAATTAATTAAAATACACAACTAAATTTTTTTTACTTTAAGTGAAATTTGGTAAAACAATTGGCATGTAGAGGAATGTTACATTTGCAACATTTCTTGGTAGTATTTTTTTTGCACTGGCCACATCTTCCTTGTTTTCCTAAAGGTGAAATTAAGTGCTCAATCCTGTCATACCTAACATCATCCAAAACTCTCTTGTCAATGGATTTTGGGTTACGCAATGGCCTTCCTATTATCATTCTGGCTGAATACTTCTGAAAATAACAATTAGTAACTTGCCTAGTAAACCCAAGAAGATCCAATGGTCGTTCCTTGTAGCGTGGCATTTGTCTATATATCAGCCAGGCGTTGTTAATCGACACATTTATTGGAAAGGCAAAGAGCTGATAGTACCACTTTTTCATACGGAAATGTATCCTTAACTTACTAATATTTTCATCCAATCTATCAACTCCCCCCATGAAAGAGTTATAGCTGATAATAGCCGATGGTGCAACAACCTCAATATACCTATTGTCACTTCGGCTATAACGTTTTGATTTCCCTGTAGGATGTACACCATTTCTGTTTGATGCTATTGTGACAATGCTATTGTCATGATAGCGGATTAGGGTTGTACCTGAGTTAGTGTCTGTCAACTGATCAAATGAACCTCTTGGCATTTTTTTAAGGACTGTTGATTCTTTCAGGGGAGCATTTTCAACCCTGTTTGACCTCACTGTTCCAGTTCCAGTACAGCCTCTCTCTTTCAACTCGTCCAAAAGAGAAAGCGAAGTAAAAAAGTTGTCAAAGAAAAAGTCATATTTCTCATTCTGCTCATGATTTAGTACAGATATTAAATCTAGCACTACTGATCCCCCTAGGCCTACCCCTAATTCAGGTCTTGTGTTACCTGTTGAAGCTCCTTGGTAGGGTTCGCCTTGCACTAAGTATCCTAGCCTGGTACACAAACACCACACTTTATAACCAAACCGGACAGGCTTACCCATCATGTGCTGCTTTGTACCATGCCTACCATAGTATGGAATCATAGCCTCATCAACACACAATAATTTCTCATTATTATAAGCCAGAAGCCACCTCTCATTCAACATTTTCCATAAAGGCCTTACTTTTGCAAATTTATCAGAGGCTGATAGGTTGGTATTATCACACATGTGTAAATACTTGGTGATCTTCTCAAATCTACCTCGTGATATAGCTTTAGATACTGCTTCATTGTGACAATCATCACTCATTTCCCAATACATTTTATATCTAGGTAGTGGGTTGTAGCCTGTAAGAAGAAGTATAGCAAGAAAAATCCTCATCTCATCTAATGTTAATTCAAATGTCATGTCACCAGCTTGACGAGCATATATATTTGTGAAGTCAACAAGCATTTTAACAACTACATCATCAAAGAATAGCTCAAAAATCTGGACTGGTGACATGTCTTCCCCCATAAATTGAGGAAGAGTCCAGGTTTTTGACTGTACCTCTTTTATGTCTGTTCTAACCCACTTCCTTATAGGTTTCTTCTTCTTTTTTTCTTGTGAAGTACTTGCTTCAGGAACAGGTTCTAAATTGCTTGATTTAGGAGCAGGATCCGAAGAGTTTGGACCAGGAAAACCTTCCAAAGATGTCAATTCTTCAAAAAATTGAACCTTTAAAAAAATGTCAGTTCATAAAGCTATTATAAACAACTGCTTTCAATTAAAAAGTACTAAATATTGTGGATTAATTATGTTTCTTGTAATCTTAATTAATTAACCTATCATCAATGTTATTATTATAAATACATGCTGCTACTCTGTATAGGCTAAAAGAATATTTACCTCTTCAGTTACAATTTCTCCACTAACAACCTTTGTTATTCTAGCCTCTGAGACAGCTTTCAATTGATTCCCGCTAAGATGGTTAAAATTGGTCTCTTCCTCATCTCCAGAATCTTCGTCTGATAACAATGGGTTATCTGGAGGGGTTATATAAATTTCCGCTTCAAGTAATCCCACTTGTTCTTCTAAAATTGCAGCAATTTCATCAGCACTCAAACTATAACAAGAAAAAATGAACAAAATGTTCATATTGCCATTTGGTCCCACTGTTCCAAAATCGGAACACACATATTTAACACACATTTTTGAGGTTATGAAAAGTCAAAATTGAATAATTTCAATTGTAATACAATTTTACATTATCCTTACTATATAGTATTGTGATTTAACAAACAACTAGATAATTGAATATAAAAGTATTTACTCACCCTTTCTTGGAAGCCATATTAGTAGGAAAACTTGATTTTCTAAACAAAATGCCAGCTTTGTATTCAAACCAAGCTTGAAACAGCTGACTAGATGATGAACAGTGTTGCCTTCTGACAATATTCAGTGTGTCCAAAGTAGAAAGTTAAAATCCCTTTTCATAAAAAAAAATTATTTCCCTGATGTTCCAATAATGGAACTGTGGGGTCAAATGGGTTAAAACAATGGATTGGGCCCATCTCGAGATATGAATAATTTTGTTTGTTTAGGTTCCTTGTGCTCAGCTCTAGAAACAGACACATAGCTCGTGTCCATGGGCTTGGGCCCAAACCACCCCCAGAAGAAGGTGTTTTGAGTGACCAGAGTGAGCCTGATTTTGAAAAAAGTAAGTCCTCTCAAAAACGGTACGAAATAACCTTAGTACAGCTAGTAATTCACTTATAAGCTATTAAACTTTTTTTTTAACCTAATCATTAATTTTCTGGTTGCAGTGAATCAAATTTAACCTGTCCCTGTAGTTAGCTACATCTGTAGAAAAGTTTTAATTGGGTTATGTTTGGGTTACAGTTTTGTGTTTGCTAGTTTGATTGATTCTTTATTTTATTTATTCTAGTTGTTTTCTTTTAGAATGAGTATATTTTATAATGTCTTAAGTAGTTAACTGTAGTGAACATTAGATTGAAAATATAATTTTTATTACAGCATGGGTGGATCTCTATCCATATGATTGGAATGTGGACGCAAGTGCGGATGGGGATATGATAGATGGAAGTTTTCTTTGCCTAGGTAATAAAGTTAAGGAATGTTAAAAGAAAATTAAACAATGTAGCATGACCTTTTTTTCTATCTTTGTTATTTGCTTATTTCTTATTTTAAATTCCTTAGCAAGGCCTGAATTATGATGACCTATAAAAGTACCTAACGGTATTAACAATATCTAATAAATGCATGCAACTGAATCAAACATGCACTTTACAAATATAAATGTAATAAAAAGCCTTTAACAATCAAACATTTGTATCCTGCTAAATATAATATTGATTTAAAAATACCTGCTTCAGAAGAAATAGCTACTCCCTTCCAACGCAACCTTGTTCAGCCTACTCTCTCGCCAGGAATGTGCATTTTACAACCAAACAAACAAAGAATATACAAATTTAATTGGCTAAATTATTTTCCTTTCCAACAATTGTTTTGGAATCATTTATGTTATTGTATTTTATGCATTTATAAAATATCAATTGTATTTTAAAATATACAAATTCACCTGAATGCCTTAAAATAACTCAAAAATTACGCAAAGCAAAAAATATTACCTTAATTTCCAAAATGACAAAAACTTACTTATAAAATATAGATTTTTACAAGGGGATCATGAACAGAGTTTATGTCTTTATTGCCATTTTATGTGGTGAAGCAAAAAAAGTCATCAAAATCCAGGCCCTGGTCATAAGCATGATTCCTGTATATCTATTAACTGTAGATAAAATAAAAATTAAGCACTTTCACTGTCTAATATTTATATTAAGCTTGCCATTTCAGCTATCTTTTATTTATTTATATATAATATATGAAGGTTGTTATTTACTAGTACTGCTATACAGTCCTAAGATTTATACAAAGAAACAAACTATTTGGATTTAAATTAAATAAAGGAAATATTTTATCTCTTCTTATGTGTGTTGTCAATTTGTAAAATGAGTTAAGTTATTTCCATAAAATTAAATGTGAAAATGTATTTCATCCGTTAAATTCTGCTTTAGTTAAAACGTGTATCAATACACTCTTTTTCATATTATTATATGTATGAAAGAAAATAAATGAAACACAAATTAATACATAAAAATTAACCATGTTTTACACAGGGAAAAGAGAAAAAACATGCAATTGAAAGGAAAATCGCAAAGAATGACAATATTCAAATATGAAAAATTAAAAGGACTTGAGGAATGTTATGCTTTTTGTCATTATCGTTTTCAAACTTTAGTTCAATAACTATACACTTTGTAAAGCAAATTTTTTGAGTTTGAATCGAAGCAAATAATAGTCGTGAAATTCAAATAGTTATTGAATTATTGCATCAAATCATACCCTAGTTAAACATGCTAAATTTGTTATGTAAATAAAAAAGAGTTACACAGTATAAAAAAATTAGATTAGTTTTTAACCTATAAGTTATTTATAAATGTAAGTTTTTCAACATTTTCATGCAACAATAGTTCACCTTGTCACAGTTGCGTGGTAAAGAGAATCATCTTTTGTGGTGATTATAAACTGTTTTAATATATATTTTCAGTCCTTAAGGTTAACCCAGTAGTTATATATCATAAAAGGGTGTGATTATAAGCTACACTAGATTAAGTTTTTATAAAGGCTATCATTGGGGATAAAGTGTGGCTTATTTTCTGGTCAATATGGTAATAATTAATAAGCATTTACCTTAACTCAAAAGAATTTTAATTAAAAATATAGTAACATAGTCTAGGCACATTGTGGGATTTTCAACGGCCTAAGATTCTATCAATTTTTTTCTTGTTTGATTTGATTCGAGTTATTGAATCATATGATATAAAAATTGATTTGATGATATTATCGAAGCTTTGCAAACCCCTAATTAATGATTTATTAAAACACTTTATAATAATGTAAATGATAAAGAAGGAAGCCAACCTGGAAGGATAGTTAGGCTAATCCATAATAGACTCAAATAATCTTTCTTCATGTCTGCAGACACACACAATTTTTAGATTTTTGCAAATATTCCTTTTTAAATTTAAAATCATGTATAACTGTAAAAAGAGTCAAAAGTTGAAAATGTGAAGAAATGAAGAGATAAGTTAATGTATTTCTTTCGAGGCCTAAACTGAGTCTCCTTTCAGGTTGGCTTCATACCTTATCACTTACATTTAGAGGTTTGTGAAACTTCGATAATATCGATATTGATTTGAATTTAATATTACTCAATTTGATAACTCGAATCGAACCATATTAGAAAAAATTGAAAAGGTTTTAAGTAATTACAAATACCACAATGTGCCTAAAATAATGTTAATATATTTTAATAGCAATTCTTGTGAGACAAAGTAAATGATTGTTAATTATTACAATATTGACCAGAGAATAAGCCAAACCTTTTTTGCCAATAACAGCTTTTATAAAACTGTTGTGTAACACATAGTAGGAATGTGTTAAGTTTGAGGACTGAAGATATATTTTGAAATAGTTTAAAATCCCCACAACAGATGGTCTCTTTATAGCTTAATTTTGACAAGGTGAACTATTGGTGCATGAACATATTGAAGAACTTACATTTAAACATGATAACTTATAAAGACTAAGGTCCAAAACTAATCTAATTTTTTATATAGTTCAAACTTTTTTTTATTTAATGTGATTTTTTAGGATATAATTCAATTTGATAATTATTAGAAATGCACAGATAATATTTGTTTTGATTCGAGATTTGTTTTGAACTCAAATAACCTGCTTTGCAGATGTCTACTTATGTTACATTATTTTCAATGTTTTTAAATATTTCAATAGAATGAAACCATATTTTAGGAATGATGCGGCAGTGTAAAATCTAAAATTGTATTCCTCTCTTTCTGGTATCTTCTTCTAAACATACTCAAGTCTAACACTAGATATATTTTAAACAAGCATGAAAGGAGTATAGGAGGAAATGAGCTGCACACCTAACAGCAAAACTTTTTTCTTTGTCACGTCTTACTACCCGAAAAGTTATGTGCATATGAACAAACTATATTAGTGAGTTAGGAATGAAGGTTGAGTTTATAGGAAGTGTGCCTGTATCCATGTGGAAAGAGTGGAAAACCATTTAGGAAAAGACACCCATTCGAGAGTCGAACCTTGATCTCCTTATCATTGGCAATCCATTCTATAGAAGAGTGACGCCTCAGACCAGTCGATCATCAAATTGGTTGAACAGTGAAACTGTTAAGTACTCAGAATGACATAAAAATATATCATAGGATGTTATCCTATTTGGTCCCTTCATCATTACAGCTTTCCTCTACAAATAGAAGGATCTTATGTGCCCCAAATGTTATATTGTGATGCATGTGTTTTTATAATATTCTAAGAACATGTAATTTTTCTGGTAAGTGTGCAGCTTTTTTCCTGCTTTCATATTATATTTGTATGGCGACCTTATTCATTTTGTTCTGAAAATTGAAAAATGACACCTGTACACAGGAATCGAACCCGGGACCTTTGGCTTAGTACGCCTATATCTCTGCCTTAAAATATGAGTGAAGAATGACCCTGGGCACGAGATGATTCCTGGATAGCTCAGTGGTCAGAGCATTGGCGTACTAAGCCAAAAGTCCCGGGTTCGATGATCGTGTCATTTTTCAATTTTCAGAATATGATATCTAGATGGAGAACTCCTCACTAAAAAGCATAAATAATAGCTTCAGCTATTTGATTCTTATTCATTTTGCCTTAATATGTTTTGTGTTCACTTCACTTTTTTATACATTGTATATAAAATCTACAATAATTGGTACTTTAATATAAAACAAGACAAACAACTTGAAATTGAAACCTCAGCGGCTTGGGACTCGACAGGAAAAGTTAAAGCAAATAAAACCCTTATAAATGTTCATGATATGTTTTGTGATGTTCATCTCAAGAGAAAGTGGAAACAAACCTTGGTTTTGCCTTTCAATCAATAGCTGTCAAAATTAATATTCATTGTTTGGGTGGTTGACACATTGCATGAAGGAAGATGTTTATCAATAAAAATAACTAAAGTTAGGAAATTCTCACTATGGATCTATCTATATAGGACTTTTAGAAAACAAATATAAAATTTTTTAATGGAAAAGGGTACTTTTGAGGTTTTATTTTTAGACAAATAATGAGAGAAAGTATGGGAAATTCTATTTGGTTCTTTTACATTCCTTAATCGCTTTGCTAAAGCAAGATGGGACCATAGTAAACAAACTCTTTCACAGTGCAGCCATTACCTCCCTGTCCACTGACAGCATTGTAAAGTGTGAACATAGTTCATATTATCACTATTAATTTCTATTTTTTCCATTCACTTCAACTGCTTTTTTTCCCCATTTAAAAATGGAAAAATTTAAAATTGTTATATTTAAAGTTTAGAAAATTTAGTATTCAAACCCAATATTCTGGTGCACTACACAAATCTAAAGTTTGGTCATATTGTGGTAATTCAAGTAGTAAGAATGATTAATTTTGTATTTGATTTATCTGTCAATCTCAGATATGGCTGGCTGAAAATCAACATAAAATGTCAGAAGAAATGTTCAACACACTTTTACAGGACACCTTTACTTAGCTATGTTGACGCTTATGTTGTCACTTATTGGTTTAGTTTTAATTTCATTTACATACTAATTAAAACATAACTTTACTATGTTATAGATTTTTTATAATAAATAAATAAATTATAAGTATTTATTCAACTCTTTTCAGACTGTGGCATCAACTTTCAAACTCCTCAGGAAGTTTTGAAACATCGTCAACTAGAACATAATCATGAGCCATCTCCTGAACCTAAGGAAACTGACAAATGCTCTTTGACCAAAGAAACCTCTTCAAATGCAGACATTGTAGGAACCCACGAGGACAATGAACCAACAAGTACTGCCCTCCCGGTCAAAACATTGGATGTTTTGTCGGAGCCTCTTTTTGTTAATGTCCAAGGTAACATCAGTGAATGCAGCAGGGATACTGTATCTCCAGGTTCACTTGAGAATAACAGTGGGAACAAAGAAGAACCACTTCTTCCCCCGTTACAACTTCGAACCCTGCCATCATCTCAGCTTCTAACAATGGACAATCATCCACAACAACTTCATCCACCTAGGGCACAGACACCACCTCAAACAACACCACAACCTCTCCTAATTGAGAAGATCAAGTGCCCAGTGACAAATGACAGACCAGCAAATAAAACTTCAAGTAGAAGTATTGAATCTACCTCTCGGAAACTCGCTCGAAGCAAAATGAATGTGGAAGAGCTTGAAAGGCAGCTGTGCAAGAATGACGCTATGATCAAAGCAAAGGCTGAAGCAGCCATTAGAGAGTTGAGCTTGTCCCGCAAAGGTCGCAGTAGTGCTTCGAGCAACAAGTGGGGCGTCCACAGGTACAAGTTCACCGTTCCTGACCGTCAACCTGGTGTAGAAGGAGACAACAAGCTGGTTCCTGCGCCAGAGGATCGTTACAGCTACCCGCTCATAAGAAAAGTTTCCAACTCAAGGTTTGCATCCCTGACTGAACGCATGAAAAAACAGTGTGGCAAGGTCAACCCTTGTGTTGCGGAAAGTTCCCCTGAAAAAGAAGTTCTAGATATTTCAAGCAGTAACACGGGCAGCGCAGCCTTTGCTGTATATGAGTTTGATGAGGAAGAGAGTGAACCTGTCACAGAGTTAAGTTTGAGAGGAAACGGAGGGACTTCAATAATAAAAGGTCTTCCTCACCAAACTGGGAATGAACGAATCAAAGATAAAGAAAATGATGAGGAGGTAATTGTTGATCAGGAAACTGTTCTTTGGTCTCATGAAAACAGTAGAACATTGCATGGTAAAGGTACCCTAAAGAGACTTTTCAAAGATGGTCTGGAAACAGACCGCGATAAGGAAGTGGTGGTAGCAAAGAAGCCACGTAAAAATAGTGAATGTCAAGTTTCACCCAACAAGAGCCCAGGAAGCACTGGCCTTAGAGAATACAATTTGGATGTTTTTGAAGATAGGGGTGTCAAGAGAAAAAACACCTTTGAGGAACTTACACCTAGAAATATTATAGTAGAAAAACAAAAATCTGAAAGGTTTGAAAACATTTCACAAACTTTTGACGCAATCTCAGCTGTTCCTAATTTTGAAAAAGAGTCGTTTTGTTCCAGTATTGAGAAACTAGGAGTTGCAAATCTTTCAGCTAGTCCTGAAGTAAATCTACCATTTATAAGTTCCAAGTTAAGTTCACATTCGAATGTTGAAACAACTAAAACCATCCTAAATAAGGCACACAAAAAGACTGAAATTGGTGGTGGTGTGGTAAAGGGGAGGCACAAGGATAAAGGTTTATCGAGTGACCAAGTATTTGATGAAATCTTAAAAAACACTGTAAACGACAAAAAGGTAAAAGACAAACCAAAGAAACAAATAAAACTTGTTAATTTAAAAGGGAACGAAGAGCACCGATCGAAACAATCTTATGCAGGTGAGCAAACTCGTAGTGAGACTTCTACCAAGAAATTTAATACAGTCTTAGACCAAGATTTGAAGAACAAAAAGAAAGATCAGAAAAATAAACTAGCTGTTCATAGTAATAGACCATCTCACAAGTCTAACAACACACAAAATTGGGAAACCTTGAAAAAAGGTAACAAACGGGACCAAGAAATGTTGACGTCTCAAGAGAATGAAGAATTAAAGAAAAGTAGAAGGCAAGTGAAAAGAGTGAGCTATGCTGAAACCTTGGATAGTGAGTTAGAAGAAGACTTGTTTGAAGACAGTATTGTGATTGAAGATACCGATACGAAACTCAAACAAAAAGTAAAAAGCTCAAAGAAAAGATTAAGTATGGATGAAAAGAATAAACGCAAATCTGATAAAGAATTCTCCACAGAGCCCAACACTAAAATATCTACGATCGCAGCTTTGAAAAGAAGTAAGCAGAAGTTGAACTATTCTGATGATAAAAGTGAAGACGACTCTTCCATTGACAACTTTGATCAACATAAGTTTTTGGCGAGCAACGCCAAAATTTCTCAGAAAAAAGATAAAGCGTACAGTAACAGGTTTTTTGATAATGACTCTGTTACTGAAGATGATGATACAAGTGAAAGTGATGCAACAGATAAAACTAAAAAACCTCAACAGCGTAATACAAAAACTGATCTCTTAAAATGTGTGTTTGCTAAGTCTAGGCGTAATTCCACTACTATAGTGAGCGGAAGTGGAGGTTGCGTACCTGATGTTGATGACAATATTCCCAACACACACAATGTGAATGTTAGCTCAGGACATTACTCTACAAATGTAGTCAAACACAAACACAGAAGTTGGCAGCGAGTGACTTTTTGATATACAGAGTGCCTCATAGACTGGTTCTACCAGCGCAAATGACCCGAGAGAACCATAAGGAATGTGTCTATACTCTCTGGCGAACATAGACGGAAATGTTATCAGGATTGAATGTTGGGATTTACCAAGGCGAGCTTAAATAATTGAGTAGTGCAAGAATTGATACAATGTAGAGACACATTCAATAAAAATAAAAATGTGATGCTGATGTTCATTATTGTTAGCATGTTAATAATCACTGAGAGAGTGAAGTCATTTAATTTATTTAATAGGTTTTAATTTATGAAAATATATATATGAGAAAAAATTGTATTGTAAGATTTAACACTAGTTATTTGTAAATTTATATACAAAACCTTGAAGAAATTAATTTATGTTTGTAGTCAATTTTACAGCTTGTATATGTATATACAGACATATTTATGCATTGCAATTGGGAGACAATTATTTAGCAAATTTTTTTTTTTTTCAGAAAGAAATAAAATGTAGTTTATTACATCAAATTTGTGAAAGTATTTTACAATATTGTCTTATTCCAATTTCCTCTTTCCATTGTGCTAAAGAATACACCGGTCATAGTTAATGTTTCTATTTGTTGCAGGTGTGCCATATTTTTACACAGCAGGTCTATTTTAAAAGATTTAATTTTTTTAACAATCACTATCAAATTAAGTTACCCAGGTGTGTTATATCAAAACATTAATTTTCCATGCTATTAAATAATATAATTTCATTATCTGCCTGAAGTTATTAGATTTGGTATTGTTTTACTTGATATCGCTAATTTTATCATTAATTATTGTCTTAATGTTCTGTCCATACTCTACCAAAGGTATTCCAATGAAACATTTGAAATAAAAGGTTTTGTAGTATTATCTTTCGTTTAATACTAGTGATTCCTTATGGGTTTGAGGGGGGGAAGGGGGTAGAAAAAGAAATATGTAGTGTTAATCCTTAAAGGAACAATTAAATACTTTAATATTTTAACATTAAAAATATGTGTTTTAGGTAATGAAAACTTGATTTATACTTCCCATGTTTGTGTGTCCAATTAATATGTGATATATATATGATTTATTGTGGTTATGACCTTTTCTGTTGAAAACAGGGGTGGATCCAGAGGGGAAATATTCAACCTCCTCAAGAATTGTATTAAAAATAATAATAAAAAATTATACTAATTAAATCTATCTCAAAGTCACTACTACTCGTAGTTTTACTTCCACATAACATCTCACTAGCCATTTGCTTTCTGTGCCAGTCACTCAATAATTGATTTACATGTTTTCACATAATTTAATTAACTGAAAATTAACAAACAACATGAATAAACAATAAGCATGTACGCAATTTTTTCTCAAAATTGTATCATTAATCAGCATTAACCAAAATTACTCTCAAACTTTGAAGGATTCTTCCATCATAATTTCCCGAGGGAGAAACTTCTCTCAGTCTCCTCTCACAAAAACTCTGAATCCACCCCTATTGAAAAGTTAATAGTAAAATGGTTTTAAATCGCATCACCTGTCAAAGTGGCAAAACATATATAGATATGTATGAAATTAAGTGCATTGAGCAGAAACAATTTGTGATAAATAAAATGATTGAATATTAGGAAAATGGTAGAGCACAAAGAAAAGAAAAAACACAAACACACATTTACACACACTTCAATATTTCGATGCTATTATAGCATCTTCCTCAGGAAGTAGTAGTAATTAGACTGAACAGGATGTTTTCTTCAGTGATGCCAACTTGATTGGCAAGGATGAGAACTTCTCTGGTGTTGAAATTCTCTGAATGTTTCTCTATTACTCTATGGATGGTAGGTGGTGCTGGTCTATCAGTCACTATCAAGGTGTTAAAATCATTCAACAATCTCAGTTCCGGAGATGGGGAACTGGCACATCAACGGATCACAAACTCTATAAAACCACCCAACCTAAATATCCGCTAATTTCAACCTAGAGGCTACACCAGCACCACCTACCATTCATAGAGTAATAGAGAAACATTCAAAGAAGTTATTATCCTTGCCAATCAAGTTTGCATCACTGAAGACAACATCCTGTTTAGTCTAATTACTACTACTTCCTGAGGAAGATGCTATAATAGTATCGAATTATTGAAGTGTGTAAATATGTATTAGTGTTTTTACTTTTATTTGTGCTCTACCATTTTCCTAAAATTCTATCATTTTATTTAAAACATATATAGAGGGCACTTGAATATGAAACTTTTTTTTTTCCTAACTTTTCAACTTTCAAAGAAGACCACCCCATGAACTTTGCATGGAAATATAATTTCTAAACAAAGAGACTACGTTTACACTGAGAACTTGTTTGGAGTAGCAACATTGACTAAATCATAATTTAAACAAAGTTGAGTATCCTCCTCTTGTAAAAATGTTAACATTCAACATTCATGTCACAATGCATTCATTATAACATCCGATTATCGGCATATCCTTGTGGATTCGAATATTCAATGAAACCATCTTTAGGAAAATCTCGCCCAACTGGCAAGCAATTTTTGGGATTTTTTTAATACTCCTGGTGATTTTTCCCTCAAAGTTGAATGGAACGTTTTTATTTTCTCTTTTGCTTTAATTACTATTATATTAATGAAATAATACAAATGTTTCTTATTCATTTATATAAATGCTGTGCTATTAAACCTCAATGCCACTTTTTATTTTCAGATATTAAATAGTTTAAATAACTAAAATCAAATAATCCTTAATCAATGAACATTGTATATTGATGTGTATCTTAAGGCCTAAATTAATTTGATGATGCAACATTGATGATTTAATATAATAATAATTGTCTAAATTAATCTTCTTTGTGTTATTTTACTGGGCCACATATTTTTGTGAAATATTTGTATTCTAAACAAAGTCATATGCCAGAAGTTGAACTAGAATCTAACGTTAGTATAGTACTTACTTTAATTTGCTGTTATTGTGTCTTCATTAGTAAGATGCATTTTGTGCAAGACATTAAATTTTATCATAGGGGAATACAAATTCACAAGTGATATTGGGTATAAAAAGTATAGATATATTGTGTGGTTATTATTATTTGTATATGAAAAATGTGAATAACTCGTTATGTAAAACATTGCAACTCTACTGCCAAAATGTGCCTTTGTCTTACTCTTGATTGTGAAAAGTTGTAGCTTGTGTAGTGAGACATTCATCTGTATTGTAATATCACTATATTTAGTTTAAAATGTATGTATTATTAAATATTGCAGTGTTCATTTTTCATTTAGACAAGTATATTTGACCTGTGTGATTATTCTTTCCTTCCTTAAATGACGTGTACTAATTACATAAAAAAAAAGTTTATATTGTGCTTTAGTATTTTTAATACAGTCCACAATTATTCTTAGAAGAATGAAAAAAAATTATTTAGTTTCTCTGTGGCTTTTTATCTAAAAAAAAACAAGTGTGATCCTACATTTAATCACGATTACAAACTTACTAGTTTAAACCAGCATTCAACTAATAATATGTCCTGACATTTTGATATAACCGACATAAAATTTCATTAAGTTGATGATATTATAAACACATTATTTAAACAGGGTGTCCAGTGACCTGGAAAACAGGGAAAATTAAGGGTATTTGCTTGGTCAGGGAAAAGTCAGGGAATTTGATCAAATTTCTGAACTTTTATATATTCACTAAAAAAAATGGAACCTTTTATTTACAATAGTAAAAATAACCTATTTCTTCCATTCAATACACACCTTGAATATATTTTAACACAGTTGTCCAGGCTTGTCACTTGAGCATGCTAATCTTAATTTTCAAGGTCAACACCCCTCTACAGCACATTTTTAGCCAAAGTTGTGTCATGGTAATGTGCATGCCCAAGAATTGATAATATTATAGGAAGAAGAAACTAAAAACTGTACTGTACAGCATACTGCTGAAGTGTTAGGGCCAGTTTCATAGTCAGATTTAGTACGCCTAAAGTGCGAGTCGATACTAAATACAGGACGACACCAACCTAGACCAAAATGGAATGGGCCAGTTTCACATATGAAACTGGCCCATTCCATTCAATTTCAGGTAGGTGACGTCTTGTATTTAGTATAACGCCGCACTTGAGGCGTACTAAATCTGACTATGAAACTGGCCCTTAGTCTCAGAGCCAAATATTAGTGAAGTCAAAAGAAGCTATTAATAAATTAAGAATCATAAAGCTTTATGGTCTGGGCATGTAATGAGAATGGAAAAAGAGAGGATGCTAAAGAAAATGTTGGAAATGATGTGTGGGAATCGGACCACAAAAGAGGCCAAGAAAAGAGATGGAACAAATAACAGAATGGTGGAAGGATAGAGCAAGATGGAGGTATTTTACTGAACTGACCCGGCCACAGGTTGGAAACATGATGACGAAATCTCCAGATATAGATTCAATTCCAGTCCCATATGGAACCATGAGGTATTACTACAAGAATGGAAGGAAGGTATTATAATATCTATTTTCATAAAGGAAGATAAAATATGGTGGCTACAGACAGGGAAAACCTGGAAAAGTCATGCTATTAAAATACTCAACTAATTCTGCTCTTAAACACTTTGACTAAAGTGAGAGATTTTGTTTCTCAGTGTTAGCAAAATGCATTGCCTATATTAGTCCTGTTAGGGAATGAATGACATGTTGACTTTAGGAAATTTTTGGGCTGGAAACAATTTCTCACGCGATAGGAAACAGGAAAATTTTTTTAAATACTCCATTTTAGTCTTATATTTATTTTTCAGACAATAATTTTGGCTTCCTAGTCTTCTCATTCATTCCAATAATAAAATTAAAATAATTTGATTGTTTCAATTAAGTTTGTTGCGTCTCAACTTTATTAATAATTATATTACTTTTTGTTTGTCATTTACATGATATAGTAATTGGCACGTGGTCATTGTATTCCTTGGGTTGTTGCCTTAATAAAAACAAGCTGTCACATTTTAATATATATACTTATTATAACTAACAATATTTCAACTCTATACACATAGCCATGAGCTTATTAACATTAAAATGACTCGCAATCACATTCTTACCCTCTCTTCAAGCGTGAGTAATGGTCATCCTTCCCCACACTAACTTTCCACTAATCACCTCAGCTATACAATCCTAACAATATATATTCACCCTTACAACAGCACACAATAAACCTATACCTATTCGTAAACATATTCATATAAAATTCAAAATACATCCAACGTAGGCTACATCAAGTTATATGTTGTGGTAGATGTCAAAAATATTTTTAAACAGTTAGAAAAAGGGACAAAAACTTTGATTTGGTTGCATTTTATAGATATGAACAATAAATTTAAACTATATAATCTTATTATATTTGGAAGAAGGTATAGGAAAGGTGGGTAGAAACATATAAAAGTGACGAACATAATATGGCTTTTACAATGAAAAAGAAGAAACTTTTTAATCTTGTAATAAAAAAAGAGGGGGGAATATTCACAATCAAAACTTTTATATTAATTTATTTTTGAACTAAGTTTTCCAAATAAAAACTAAATATTTTGTCTAACAATGTTTGTGTAAGGTTTTTGATGTAATTTAAATTTAAAAACCTGGGTCTAATTCAACTATTACAAAGGTTTCTTTTTAATCAAGCATTTTTTGTATAAATGAATTCTAAATATGGATTTTAAAGTTGACTAAAAAAATATGTTTTCCTGGCTTAAGGCGATTCAGGGATGGATATTTCATATTTCCCTCAATTATATGTAGTGTGGTTATTTTATTTAATGGTGGGCGGCTGAAGTTTAAGGTCTCCATCTACTTAAAGGAAGATGAGGTTAATTTAAATTCAATTAATAAATAAATTTTTAGTGAAAATTAAATACACACATGACATGATGAACGGTCCTTTGTTATAACCTCTTTTTTTAATACTTTTTCCCTTCTCGAATTTTGAGAACAATCTATTTCCCGATTATTTTCCCCCTGAAGTTTGGGATCACGCACAGGGCTGTTTAAAGAAAATCTGAGGCCCCCCCCTTCTTTATACTGCAGTTTTTCAATTTTATTATTAAGCCATTATAATATATTGATATGTACTTAGTACTTAAGTTACATAATAATTTCTCATGTTTTATGAAATATTGAGCAACCTGTTAAATGACTACTTTATTAAATGCAAACAAATTAAGTTAACACAAGTAAATTCCTCTTTGCACCATTACACTGTTGTCTGTAGATTGACACCTGTAGCACAATGGTGCATCTTGATTGTACTGGGGGGTATTTTTTAACCAAAGGAAAATATAAAAATAAAATGTAAAATTCAATTTTAATTAAGTAGGTTATGTATTCTGTTTAATAAAAGTATTGCTATATTCTTTTAAGTGAAAAAACCATATTATGATTACAGCTTCAAATGAAAAATTAGTGATAAACTATGAGTTTATTTTACACAGACTTCAACGTCGTAACATACAGTTCACTTAACAGCACAAATAGTAGACAAGTGACAAATTCGTTAATATACTACTATATAATATAGTATATAGTGACAAATTCGTTAATATACTACTATATAATATAGTATATTAACGAATTTGTCACATCCTCATCTCGCCTGAGCTTCTTTTTCTGAACATCACTTTCTTTTTCCTTACACCTATACTCCTCATTTTGCCTAAGAGCCTTCTTCTGAACATCTCTTTCTTTCTCCTTATCCCTATATTCCTCATCTCGCCCATGGTTCATCTTCTTCTGAACGTCTTTTTCTTTCTCCTTACCTCTGTACTCATTCACGCACCTTTTAATCCTAATTTTTCCTTTGGATTTCTCTTTTTCAAGTTTTCTTCTAACTGAGGGTATCACACCTGTAATTGATGTATGATTCATACTGAAAACATCCGTTCTCGATTCTTTGGTTATCTCTGTATCCATTTCAAGAGGGCGGATCAGAACGGGAATATTAGGGATAATATTGTCTTCTATATGCTCCTCAATTTCCAGTCCTACTACTATTTGGGGTAGTTTTTCATTGGCAGCTTCAATGATTCTGATTTTCTGGAAATGGTTCATCTTACTACCCCTCCTTTTGAAGCGAACCATATCTAAAAATATATCCTTTGTTTCCCTTTCAGAAACGGGAATATTGTGAATTATGGTATTTTCTTCCAACTCTTCACTTTCAGATCCAAATTCTACTTGGGTTCCTTTTATTCTCTTTTCTGCGCCTGTCATTTCGGAAAATACATCTACTCTTAAAGCAACAATAGAAAATAGTGTAGTAGAACAAATTGACAGATTGTGGATGAGTTTGTTTTCAAGATCGCTGACAGTTGTGAAAGAGCAAGCGACAGCAACTCCATTAAACACTACTTCCCCTAAACTACCTCTGCTGTGAGAATCGAACACCCAATATTGCGAGTCCTCTTTGATTAAGGCAACTGATAAGTTGTTAGCAGTCAAAACACCATTATCGAAGGAAACTAAAAACTTGACTATTTCGTCAGAGAAGGACTGCGCAGAGATGCCTTGGAATGGCTCAAGCTCACAAGACACGTGGGACAAGGAGCTCTGAAGAGAAATGAAAGTCACAACTTCGTCGGCGGCAAGATACACTGGAGGCGAGGAACCAAATTTTGAACCTAAGTTAGAGAGGGAGGAAATGTGGACCTCGTTGCCTTTCAACAGAATTGAATCTATGTTGGTGGATGACCAAGATGGAGGGGTAAGATAAACAGTGCATAGACAGGGTGTCCAGCGACCTGGAAAACCTGGAAAACAGGGAACTGTCGGGGAATTTGCTTGGTCAGGGAAAAGTCAGGGAATTTTATTAAATTTCTGAAATTTTTACAGCTTGTCTATAAAAAAACCTCATATTTTGATTCACAGTAGTAAAAATAACTCTTTTCTTCCAGTGAATACCCACCTGGAATCACTTTCACACCATTGTCCCAGTTGAGCAAACAATATCACTTCTCAAGGTCAACAAGTGAGTTTTGTGTCATTCCACCCTTCTGCCACATGTCTTTAGCCAAAGTTGAGTCATGGTTAAATTCACATGTGCGAAATTTGATTAGGCCTACATTTTAAGTATAAGGAACTAAGAATGACTGTTTCACAACTATTTTAAATCGTTCTTGCTTGAGGCAATTTCTTAATGGCTCAATATGATTTTACCGAAATCTATTTTTAACTTAAAATAGTCCATTTCCCTGGAGGCAGAAATCATTTATTGAGTGACACAATTTCAGAATGTGTATGTATCTAGAAAAAAAACATATTAATCTGTGATCTTAAAAAATATTTTCATAATATACTTAATATTGATATATAGTGGTCTGGAAAAAAGTAAATTGGATCTGGAAAAGCCAGGGAATTTAAAGATATAGTTTGGCTGGACACTATGATAGAGCAACAATGCAGTTGCTGGTGCACTGTGTGTTGCGCACTGATTCATCAAACACAGGGTTGTTTTGACAAATTGTTCCCATCACTACCTTATCAAGCTCACAAAATTGATCTTCTCTTTTCACGTTAAAATTAAAATTTCTTCCTTTCGTCTTTCTTCCACCACCTTTCAAAATCTCAGAGTACATTATTTTTTTATACGGTAACTTTTTAATTTACCTTAGAACTACTAGAAAAATTAAAATAAGCTAAATAAGATAATAAAATAAATAAAGGGTTAATTTTTCCTAAAATAAACTAAGTTAAGGGAGAAATAACTTAAACACTTAAATTATCGAAGCAAAACTGCATGTTTGCACTGTCTTGGAACAAAATGAAATAGGTTAAAAACCGAATGCTTTTAAGATGACATCCAAAAGCGATTTATATAAATTAATTAAAATTACGTTATTAATACAGATAACCAGACAAAAACTCTATCTGCGTAGGAGCAATCAGAAGAAGAATGAAACAAAATAATAAAAATAAATGCAATAGAATTATTAATGAATGATATTTTCTTCAACCAACCTAAATTAAATGAAAAATAGCTCAACACTTTAATTGTCGGAACAAAACTGCACGTTTGCACTACCGTGAAACAAAATTAAATACGTTATAAAGTGATAGCTTTCGACATTTATCAAATATCAATTTATACAAATGCTGGGATATATGACATTTAACAGAATTTTGATAGTTGTGCCAGGGCATGCCATTTCACAGGTGGGTAGAAGAAGGTCACCAGTTACAACTTTCCAAAGAAAGACGCTTCTCGCCTAAACATTAAACATTTCTTGATATTTTATTAAGAATGGTTCATTTCACATTTTAATCTCTTTCAATACTCTTGTTTCTTTATTTTTGACCTTTATAATATATCCTATAGGTGCCATCTTAAGAATTTAGAGGAATAAACCATACCATACAGGTGATATTAAACTTTTGATCTCCACAAGTTTATTATGACCTAGGATCAAGATTTATAGGTTAAGTGAAGATTCAAATTTGAAGGAATTTATTTGAATTACTTCTTATCAAAGAATAAAACATACATTTTTTTATCTTTTTGTTTTATTATTTTTTCCCCATTCCAACTTAAAACTGCCCAATAAAACTCAGGAAAAATATAGTTTAATTTAAGTGAAATCTAAGAAATATTCATCCTAAAAAAAGTCACTATTGTAAATCTTTTATAAATACATTTTATTGCAAAATTAATATCAAGAACTATATAACATTACATGATAAAAAGTAAAGTTTTCAGTAGCCATCATGTTATTTTATTATATTTCATGTTGTGAATATTTGTGAGCGTTTATTTGACTTAGATTTGTTAAGTAAATCTTTCTCACATTTTTAATTAAACTAAAATAAAAATTTAAACATTCATCAAACGTTCTATCATAATTTATAATATTATTATGTTACTATTTCAATTTGAAAGTGCTCATTGAAACACTGGGACATTTTTTGTTTAGTTTAAGTAATGTTTGAGACAGATTTACCCCAAAAAAATTATCTCGATCTTATATAAATGTGATAGTTCACTTGGCATTCGCGTCAATCTTTCCAGTTACCCAAACATTCCCACTGTCAGCCATACAAATCCTGAGGGCCTCTTGACACAGTAGAATGTCTTTGTGCGGTGGGAAGCCGACGCTGTGCATACTGTCCAAGTAGGAGCAAAACAGTCGGATGGCGACATCCACATCTCCTACCTCCATGGCCTCTATACCTTCCTTGAACCATGCCTGACAGTTCACCAAGGTAGCTAGAGCTTCATCATGACGCACATGCTTCTTACATGCAGGGCACTTGACACCTTGTTTCGCTGAGCTTTGATTGGACTTATTTCCAGGCATTGCCAGCAGTTTCTTACATCCAGGAGTTGGACACCTTAACAAACAAAAATAATCATGTTTGTATTGTAAATATTTGAATAAACCCGCTTCGGTGGCCACGTGGTCTTAAGCGCTACTCTCGCAGTAGACTAGACTGCCAATTACAGGGAGATTGAGATTTGAATCTCAGTCGGTGGGTGTGCTGAGAGTTGTTTTTCCAAAATGGTTTTCCACTCTCCCTCCAAACAAATGTGGGTACACTTTCTCTATTCCTCCCTATCCCTGAATGTGTAGTTAGTACATAAGTGTATAACCCGAACGAGTATTAATACATGGTGCTAAAAAATTAATAAAAATACACTACAGCCAATTAGTTTAACTTTCAATTATGATCATTGAGAACAATAAATTGAATTCAGCATGATAAAGAAACATAACTTTTTTCCTCTTTAAATCCACAGGTTTATAAGTATGCTATCATATAAATTATAACATAATTTACTTTAAGAGTCAAATTTATCCATGCAACACATCCATTGATACCCACAAGAGGTTGGTAAGGGGTGGGGGGGATCTAGAGGAGGCTGGAATGGGTTTTCAATTATTTCGTACACACATAATTTTTTGGCGGCCTTTCATTTTCGGTTTATGAACACATATAATAATTACACTTGTGTGAAGGATGAAGAAAGTTGAATTTAGATTAAGTGTGCCCATGTTTGCTTGGAAGGAGTGCGGAAAACCATTTAGGAAAAACCACACCTGACGGTAATTTGAACCCCAGACTCTCCATCGTCGGCAGTATCCAATTTATTTTGAGAGTGACAGTAGTTTGGGGATGCCCCAAGATCCACGCAGATCCCAAGCAAAAATAAAATTGAGGGGGGGGGGGGGGG
>CABFWO010000337.1:86133-138744 GCA_902155825.1 Timema genevievae
GGTGCAGGAGGGTAGGATCGTTGTATGTACTTTGAACTTTGTCTAATATTGTTAAGTGTTTTACAACCAATATCAGGATATACACATTTACCTATTATAAATAATCGTTGATTTTTGTGACAATAGGCCTATGTATGGTCAAGCCAACTTTAATTTAGGCCTATTTATTTATTATTTTGCTAAATTATTATGTTTATAATAGTAAAAATATTAAAACCTTCCAAATAAAAGCTTCTAGAGATCGACGCCTTAATCCAGTGTGGTCAAACCTGTGGCTCGCGAGCCAAATCCACTCGGTGAAAATGTGTCTCTCACAGTATCATGGAGGAAAATTAAAGGGAAGCCCTCGATTGTAGATGTGAAAGCTCCTGATTCAATAAAAATATATATTTATAGCACTATGTGTTTTGTGAAGGTGTGCATGCATATTTAACTATACATTTTAAGGAGATTAATAACTTTTTTTTTTTTGCAATAATATTTGAAAGATTCTACCAACCAAAGATATAATTTATACATAAATATTGAAAGCTATATTTTACTAGGTGTTGTTTGTAGGCCTACATTGGACCACCCTGCCTTAGACCATGTGGCCACCATTGTATTATGTACCCTCTTCAGTATACTAAAACAATATTAATAATTTGAGATTTCTTATTCATTTTCAAGCAAGCAAACTGCATTCAAACAGCTACTTTTTTATATTTCAAAAAAAGTGAAAAGAGGCTTTGCTTGGAGAGATAAATTAGTACTATCAACATTTAAAATGATTTATTCTCCTTTTATTTGAATGCTCATGTATTTCATAGTAAATATCACTATTCTTGAGTTATCACATTTTGGCCTGTTTTTTAATCATTGATGCTGGCAGTTCAAAACATTTAAAATAGAAGGTTTCCCCTTTAACTCGTACCACAATCTGAAGTCATTGTTGTCCACCATGTCCAATGCAGGCCAGTTCTCCGTGCAGGCCTGGCATATGCAACGGAACCAGTATCTGGAGCTTAGAGCTCTCTGTCGTGAGTCTAGAGACCGTTTGGTGAACACTGGACCATAATTCTCAGCTACAATATCACCTGATCCCAAAGGTCTTGTTGCACGCACCACAATACTGTGACCCACGAAGTATCTGCACACGCACACACATGCCAAGCGTCACTTTACTACAATAAAAACATTATTTTAATACTAACATAATACCTGTTTAAAAATCAACGGCTTCATTTCTGATCATGTTTTGTGTCCAATTGTCATTTGTTGGACAATGAATGAATCTGGGAGGTACATTTCAATTTAAAGGCTTGAAAATAAAAATTTCCGCTTACTGGATAGATATACACCACCTTCAAATCAGATGGATGGCAATTGGTAAGCCTACCGGTTCATGTAACCCATCTGATGCTTTCATAGGCAAACTTGAGACAAACTTTTTGCGATCCGAACCCTTCTTGCAACCAATTTGCTGGATGAAATTTTCTGACGACATCTTCATGATTTAAATAGATTCCGAAAACTAATTTATCAAAAGTTAAATAACCATAGTTTTATATCTAGGCTGCTGAAACGATTACATAGCTTTTTTCCCTGGAGCCCTTGCCTGGTAACAGCTGGGTAACAGTCGTGGTTGAACAGGGCCATAGTTGGGTAGATGGCGACACCAATGTACTCTGTCTTAGAGGTGCGTAACTGACGAGGTGCCTCTATTCGAGTCTCGTACACTTCGTGAGCGTTGAACTGCAACAGCTGGAGATGTCGCAGCAGTAGAGAGCCAATCAGGAGCTCTTCCTCACTCAGACATGCTGGGAAAACATGGCATGATACTAGCAACTGGGAGAACAGGACAATAAGGATGAATAGAGCAAGAATAGCATCATTTATAGGAGCTAGTCCAGCATTCGTCTGGAAAGACTATGTAATTTCTCTCCCTATGCAGACAGTTAAGACCAATAACGCTAAAGATTGAAATCAGGTACACTATATGGTTATCAAACCTTTTTGGCATCCCTTGAACATCTCCTGATATGAGGACTATTAACTTTTTAAGATAGTTTTAACATTACCTATGCCTATTAAAAGGTATAGTTTAACTATGTTGGGTCCTAGGTTCAATTCACGTATCCAGATATAATTTTTCAATTTAATAGATATTTTACTAGCCCGCCTCGGTGGCGTAGTTAATTAACGCGCTAGTTTCACGTTGAGCTAGTCTACCGAGGATTGGTAGATTGAGGTTAGAATCTTGCTCGGCTGAACCGAGGGTAGTCTTTCCTAAATGATTTTCCACTTTCCCTCCTCTCAAATTCTAGATTACTTACTCTATATTCAACCATCCCAATTCCTAACCTATTAGTGTAGCTAGTACTTAAGCGTATAAAATGAATGGGTAGTAAGACACGGTAGTAAGTATAAGTAATCTTTTATTAATAATAATGCATTTAATGCCTTTACACGCTAGCAGCAGCGTCTAGCTCTAAGATGAACACAATACCCTTGACTATTTAGTCAAATGGGGCAAATCCAGTTTATCAATTATGAATTTTCTAACTACTCAGCTTGACACCTTATTTAAGTAACCTTTAGTTGGTGCTTTTCTCTCTACTCTTTTCGCTTTTCTTTGCTTTGCTATGCTCTGCTTTGCAAATGGTCTCGGGCTCAATTTTCAATATGGTCAGATTTTAAATAAATTCGAAATTAGGGTTTTCTCTTTCACAGTGATGGTTAAAGGACTAGTGTGTACTGTTTGTTCTAGATTTAGTTTGTAAATTGTGTGCTGATAGAATCAATAGGTTCATAGAATGCACTTAGATATACCTAAATTAAAAATAATAATAAACACATGCCCCAAAGAAAAAGAAATCTAAGTCTATATTTAAAAAATGTATGTTTATGTCTACATAAGATCAAGGCTATAAACATTTAATTCAAGGGTAAGGTGGATAAAATGGATAGATTTGAATATATACACTCTTATTTGGTTTGAGAGAAGATGATGAATACCATGGAAGGTCGCACACGAAAAACAAACTCCCAGTGCACTATAGTGGAATTCGAGCCACTAAATCGTTATCAATGTTGACCTAGTATAATACGAGTCTGACGTCATAGACCGCTTGGTAACAACTGAGGGAAGGCGTTGTTGTTGCTGATATTATGATTTCTACTCACTTTGATCTATTGACGGTGTGGAGAAGTAGCCAGCCTTCTGGAGACATTTCAGAAGAAATACCGCCATGAGTGTCCGCTGGAAGAACTCTTTGGGTTTCCTCTTGTCGGCATGTGTGACCAGGTTGTGGACCGCGAGATATTTGTCTGATGGGGGCAGGATCTCTAGGCAACACCACACATTATGTATTAGAACAAGGATCACCCATGAGGAGTGTTTTGTCTTTTTTTGATCACTAGGCAACATCACACATTATGTATTAGAACAAGGATCACCCATAGGGAGTGTCCTGTCGGTTTCTGATATCTAGGCAACATCATACATTATGTATTAGAACAAGGATCACCCATAGGGAGTGTCCTGTCGGTTTCTGATATCTAGGCAACATCATACATTATGTCTTAGAACAAGGGTCAACAATAGGGAGTGTTTTGTCTTTTTTGCTCTCTAGGCAACATCACACATTATGTATTAGAACAAGGATCACCCATAGGGAGTGTTTTGTTTGTTTATGATATCTAGGCAACATCACACATTATTTCTTAGAACAAGGGTCACCCATAAGGAGTATTTTGTCTTTTTTTGATCTCTAGGCAACATCACACATTATGTCTTAGAACAAGGGTCAACAATAGGGAGTGTTTTGTCTTTTTTTGCTCTCTAGGCAACATCACACATTATGTCTTAGAACAAGGGTCACCCATAGGGAGTGTTTTGTCTTTTTTTTATCTCTAGGCAACATCACACATGTTTTAGAACAAGGGTCAACAATAGGGAGTGTCCTGTCGGTTTTTGATCTCTAGGCAACATCACACATTATGTCTTAGAACAAGGGTCAACAATAGGGAGTGTTTTGTCTTTTTTTGCTCTCTAGGCAACATCACAGATTATGTCTTTGAACAAGGGTCAACAATATGGAGTGTCCTGTCTGTTTATGATATCTAGGCAACATCACACATTATGTCTTAGAACAGGGGTCACCCATAGGGATTGTTTTGTCTTTTTTTGATCTCTAGGCAACATCACAAATTATGTTTTAGAACAAGGGTCAACAATAGGGAGTGTTTTGTCTCTTTTTTTATCTCTAGGCAACATCACACATTATGTTTGAGAACAAGCGTCAGTAATATGGCAAATCATACATAATGAAGGCGGTTGATGACATAATATGAACAGTATTCAGTTGTGTTAATACGCATGTGTTTACAAAATTAAAAAGTTTCATTTTGTAATCAATATTAATGTATAGGTATTTCTCTAAGTTTATAAAAAAGAGTGTATTTATTTTGGTAGCCAGTTATAAGAAGATACAAGTCTAAACATAATACTTTTTAATGTATTGTTTCATGCATGATAATATCTCTTGCTGCCATAACAATGAAACCAAAAACTTAATAGTTTTATTTAGACTTATTTTTCCTTAAATTAGCTATTAAAAAAAAGGTCAATAGAACCGTTTGATAACACTTTTTATTGATAATATAGTATTATTAAGAAAATTATTAATTATTTCCGAATAGATTGACATAGTTACTTTCAGTCAATGTTAAAAATAAAGGACCGTCTGCTATCTTTCGTTTATTCACATTCTTACCATGAATGGGGTATAGTATTGACGCGGTGCTAAATATAAACAATTGACACCATCCACTTAGTGGGTCTTTATGAACATCCTGATGAGCGCATCCTCCCCCTCACCTGTGCTGTGTGACGTCAGATCCTGTCGGCGGTCCAGGAAGAACTGTTCCCCGGCCTGAGTGACCATCCTGAGGGCCACGTGACACAGGATACTCATGCCCGATCCAATCAGCAGGTCCATGTAGTGACACTCGTACCGATGGTACGATCGGCACGCCTCGTCGCGGCAAGCCACGGAACAGAACGCTAGGCCACTGCATTCCGGGCACGCCACTGGAGCATTCAGCCTGGACACGAGGTGGAACTTTGTCAAAGGTTCGCTCCAGTAGTTTTACTTATTATTATTATTATTATTATTATTATTATTATTATTATTATTATTATTATTATTATTATTACCACCGCGTCTTACTACCCGTTCAGGGTTATACACACTTACGCTAATGTGTAATGGTAGGGTGATTGTGAGATGAGATGGAGGACCTACAGTTCAACGAGGGATCCGAACCACGGTAGAGGCCTGGCATTCCACACATTCACAAGTTGTGATTAATACACGTCTTGTCAGAGGTGAAGGAATAGTTTGGCAATCAGATAATAAATCTGACGGGACCGAGAATTGAATGTCGAACCCCCAGCACAAAAGTCTGACACCTTACCCCTAAACCGCCAGGTCACCCTAGGTGTGTTAAAACTTATAAGAAATGAACTAATATTTGTGTAGAAAGAGAAAGTGTAGGCCTACTATCACTATTACTACAGTGAAAGCAGTGCTATTAATATGATCTGACATTGTCATAGTATAGGGAAGCGCTAAGCGCTGTTTATATAAACCTTGCTTAATATAAAGGGGGCGAGGCATTGGTAGGTTGTTATATAAACCTAGCTTGCTATTGTAAATGTAGAGGGTAAGCTACCTGGCGAAGCAGTGATGGCAATGAGAGCCGAATTTATCCGGCAGGAGGCAGGCGGCGTAAGCAGGTTCCACCACCAGAGTGTCGCCAGCAGACACCGGCTCCCGCGCCACGACGTACCTCCCCGCTTGCTCCGTCCGTGACACCCCAAGAAGACGTGACGCGCACCCCAACTCCGGGTGACAGCCCGCAGCCACCGGCGGCAGTGGAGTCTCCTCTGCAATCATTACATCTCCTCTGTGGTGTTCACACGCTCGACGAAAAACCAGAGCAGATCAGAAACGTAACCACGTAACTAGCTCTAAATAAACCACAAGATTTCATTCTCATTGGATTTGTCGGCTTGAAGCGCGTCTTGAATTAACTTCAGCTTTCCTTTTTCTGTGCGACATCAGCTTGGGATCAAATCAAATTTCAAAACCAACCTACGCATTCAGTGCGCAAGTGCCTAAAAAACAGACTCAATCATTGCGTATGTGCCTATAAAACGAGATACTAATAGACAATTTCAACAACTGTTGTGAAATTATTTGAAAACAACTCATTGGATATTAATCTTTTAATTATGGACTTAGTTTATTTTATTGAATGATAATTAATTCACTTTAATTCATGTTCAATTGTTATGACCAGATGGGACCCCTCCGTCACCAACAATTCAGTCAATTGTGTGACTGATGCCTTCGAGTACCTTATGAATGATCAGACGAATAATTTACAACATCTAAACAATGTGGCCGCGTGTATCCTTAATCATCCTATATATATGCAATTTGTAGTACACAGTTGTCAAGAGATTTATCTAACCACTTCATCTAAAGGCGTTTTAAATAGCTCTTACCAGAGATTTGAACCGAAACCAGTACTGATGAAGAAAAATTAACAGTTATTTTTAAGTAACCAGAACTGGAATAATAAATCTAAAAATAAATTGCTTGGTAACCGGAATTGGAATTGATATTTCCTAGGTTCAGAAAAGTTTTAAATTTTTATAATTATTTCTTACGGTTGCATTTTATTTGCTTATTTCTTTGATTTAATTTTATTCTAAAATAATATATTTTCCCATTACTCAGGATTTTTATCAAGGTATTTTGTAATTTTTCTCTAAAAAACTTTTTTAAATGTATGTTTCTTACCAATTTTATTATTTCTATTATTACAATTAAATACAAAATTGAAATATCCGAAAACAGAACCGGAATTTAATTAATAACTGAAAAGAAAAGGAACATTTATTTTTCTCTAACCGGAACCGGAACATTAAATTGTCTTTGGAGAACCTGAACAAGAACCAGAACCATTAAATATTTCGGTTTGACTCTCCGGTTCTTACTGATCAATTAGGAATTATCCGCACCGGTGCTCACGTGGGTAAAGGCGTCAGTCTCATATAATATTGTTGGTCAGTAATAATAAGGTTGAGACCCGCCTCGGTGGCGTAGTTGGCTAACGCGCCAGTCGTGTTGAGTCAGACCGCCGAGGACGGGGAGATTGAGGTTCGAATCTCGGTCGGGTGAACTGGGGGTGGTTTTTCCTTAATGGTTTTCCACTCTTCTTCCACGCAAATGCGGGTTCACTTCCTCTAAAATTTAACCTTCCTAATTCCTAATCCATTGGTGTAATTAGTACTTAAGCGTATAACCCGAACGGGTAGTAAGACGCGGTGCTAAAATTAAATTAAATTAAAAATAAGGTTGAGGTTATAACCCAATCTAGTGTCCTGATCTATATTTAATTAAATGATTTTACACCTTCCCTATACTTAAATACGGGTGCATTTGCTCTAAAATAATACCTTCATCATCCCTACTTCATTAGTTTATCTAAATATGGATACTTCATATGGTTAGAAAGAAAAATTAATAATTAGAATTTGCCAAAGAATAAATAAACTCTGATAATTAACATACAAAATAAAATAATTTATAACCTTTTTAATATTTTCTAAATTCTCTAAACTACTGATTCGCAGTACCTATCTTTAAATTATACTCGATTACGTTTATAAAACTATATTTTGAAAGTGTTATTTGTACAAGCTTAGATTTTTAAATAAACATTTATATTTGGTAAAACTTGTTAGCCTAGAGGTTATTGGGGAAATATTTCGACCCTAATGTGTGTATCGTCTGTTGCCCTGAAGGGTAGAAAGTTTATATTGATTGGGTCCATCATGGTAGATATTATAAGATAGGACCATAGCTATATCATCCAAGGTACGACTGTTACCAACTTCAGTGGCCGCATGGTCTAACGCGCTACTCTCTTGTTGGACTAAACTGCCTATGACGGGGAGATTGAGGTTCGAATTTCGGTCAATTGTACTGAGGGTGGTTTTTACTAAATGGTTTTTCACTCTCCCTTCTCGCACATGCGGGTACACTTCCTCTAAATATAAACTTCCTCATCCCTAAAACCATTTAGCGCAATTAGTACATAAATGTATAAACCGAACAGGTAGTAAGATGCGGTGCTTAAAAAAACTACGACTGTTCCCTTTCAGGATAAACGGAGTGTACACTGAAATAATTTATAGGGAAAAAACACCTCATTACATTCAGTCAGAATCCGAACCTTGACCTCCCAGTTACGAGTAAACAAGACTAGACGAGCCTGATGTTAGACCAAGTGACCACCAATGTAGTAACAGAGTTAGAAAACTTTTTTTTTTAGCACCACGTCTTACTACCCGTTCGGGTTATACGTTTAATTACTAATTACACTAATGGATTAGGAATTGGGAAGGTTGAATATAGGGGAAGTGAACCCGCATTTGCGTGGAGGGAGAGTGGAAAACCATTTAGGAAAAACCACCCCCAGTTCACCCGACCGAGATTCGAACCTCGATCTCCCCGTCCTCAGTGGTCTGACATTTTTATTGGTAGCCAGCGAGTTTACCGAATAGCAATTTTTCGAAAATCAGTTTATCGAAATCAGTTTTTCGAAATTCAATTATTCGAAGTTTAATTTTTCAAAAACAAATTTTCGATATAGCAATTTTTCGAAATAATAGTTTTTCGAATATCAATTAGGCGAAAATGAATTTTTTGAAATCATTTTTTTGTAAATAAATTTTTTGAAATGCAGTTTTTCGAAAACCAATTTTTCGATCTAGAAATTCTTCGAACGAGAAGTTTTTCGAAAACTTCTTTTTCGAAAATGAATTAACCTCAAATCTGTTTTTCAAAATAAATGTTTCAAAAAGGAGGTTTTCGAAAATAAATTTTTCTAACAATAAGTTCGAAGTATAATAAAATTCTAGCCTAGGTTAGGTTAGGTTAGGGGTAATCCACCCTATAGGGGGTGAGGGTTGGGGTAGGTGATTCCCAGTTCTCGATAAAATAGCTTCCGAAAAACTCGCATTTCGCTAAATTGATTTTCCGAAAAAAAAAAGATTAATTTACAATTTGCAAAATTGATTCTTCAAAAAATTGATTGTTCGAACAATTCATTTTCAATTATTTGACTGTCAAACAATTGATTTTCGGTAAATTCACTTCGGGATTTGATTTTCGAAAAAATGTGGTTTCGATAAACATATCGTTCGGAAAATTGATGGTTCGAAAAATTAATTTTCACCAAATTACTTTCGATGGTTTTGTATTCGGTGAATTGATTTCGATAAATTGATTTTCGAATAACTTGTTTTCGAAAAATTTACCTAGACCTATTTTTATTGCAGTCCACGTGAAAGTTCATATTTTCTGAAAGAGAAGACATCTATCTACGTATTTGAAAAATTTGGCACAGATTCATTTTGAGGAATTAAAAAAAACACAAAAGAAGTTTTCCCTAGGCAATATTCCATTTGTCTGCAAGCCGTATGATGCATGTGTATGGGAACACTCTATAGGTAACAAATTGAAATAAATTGAGCACAATGGTTTTGTATTAACTTTGTCTATCATCAGACTAGATACAATTTAAAAGACATCCCAAATGGATAGCCCGAAGAAGTAATTTTCTTTAAAAAATGTATTCATAGGCCAAAAACAACCACAAATGAAGTGTGGACCATTGATTTTGCCATTTTCTTGGCCATGTTATCTAAGTTTTTCCAAACCTAACCTGGCGGTTCTATCTGGAGCGGTTCCTTTGAGCGCCCCTCCTCCTCTAAAAGCACCAGGTCGGCCAGTTCCTCTTGTAGCCGCATCAGGGAGATGACGGCCTCGTTGCCTAGTTGAGCAAAGTGCTCGCGTACTAGCCGTGTGGATAGCTGCAGAGACACCCGAGCCTTGGCCACTTGGTTCAACCCCCGGTAGCAGCGACCCATGCGCCAGTAGAGCTGATACCTGCAAGGTTAATGAATCATCGTGTTCATCATGCAAAAGATGTTACAAGATGCGTGAATATGTATGGTAGGGAGATAGAAATGAAATGAAACACACGAATATGGTAGAGTTCTAAAATCGACTCAGTCACCCAAATAAAGGTTTTGACTCCTTTTGTACCTGAGATGTTGAGTGAAACACTCCTTGACTTTTGACTTTGTGCTGGTGATACCTGAGATGTTGAGTGAAGCTCTCCTTGACTTTTGACTCTGTGCTGCTGATACCTGAGATGTTGAGGGAAGCCCTCCTTGACTGTTAACTCTGTGTTGGTCATACCTGAGATGTTGAGGAAATCCCTCCTTGACCGCCAAATTTATATCCGCCAAACTCTTCAAGTAGTCCTCCAGGACTAAGAGAGCCTCAGAGCGACCGCCTAGTGCCAGGGCGAGACTCAAACCCCGGTCCACGGTCTCATCCACGCCTGCGCATAAACAATACTCGATAAGAGCTCGTAGTGTATTGAGAAACTGAAAATGAAACACAGATACTCTATAATAAACTAGAGTGTCAAATAATCAAGTATATCAATGGAAGACAAACAAATCTGTATTATTCACCTTTACCGCAATCCCAAAGGGATAGTATTATCGGCTGATTGGTGCTGTCTAAGAACTACAGGTACAGTTCCTGAAGGCTACAATACCACCTTTAACAGGAGGATTGTTGGAGGACAACTAATCAATGTCTAAGAACCACCTGTACAGATCTTGGAGGTGTTGCCAGACTCACCTGTACATGGAGGATTGTTGGAGGACAACTGATCACGGTACAGATCTTGGAAGTGTTGCCAGACTCCCCTGTACATGGAGGATTGTTGGAGGACAACTGGTCACGGTACAGATCTTGGAAGTGTTGCCAAACTCCCCTGTACCTGGAGGATTGTTGGAGGACGACTGGTCACGGTACAGATCTTGGAGGTGTTGCCAAACTCACCTGTACCAGGAGCTCGCATGCAGCTCTGACTGTACAACATGAGGGCTCTCTGAGGGTTGTTGGAGGACAGGGCACGGTCTGCCTCCATCCTCTTCTGGAAAGCCACCGGAGCCGATTTCCGTCGGTACATTTCCTGAGTGTGTTTTAAGGGGTCCAGCACCGCCATCCGCACCTGGGTCGGAAAGTGACGAACAGTTAAATTGGGGCGGGAGGAAACGGGAGCTAATGCCAGTATTTTAGCGATTGTTTTTATTTATTAATTGCTATTCATCGTGTTTTGAGTATGTCATAAACCCGTCATAACTACCCGCATTTAATTGCACTAATAAGTACGGTAGAATTAATAGAAAATGTGCCCGCATTTGCGTGGATGGAAAGCAGAAAAACATTGTGGAACAACCACTATCAGTACACCCGACTCAGTGCCCCAACCTCTCCGTCACCAGCAAACCAAACTAAACTAAAATCTGTTCAGCGTAGGAATTGTTTTCTAAAAGGCCTTTTTCCCTACCAAAAAGCTATTATATATAGTAGGATTTTGATAGGAAAAAAGACCTTTCAGAGAGTAATTCCTACCATGAATGGAGTATAGCTTGAAGTTTTAGTCCGTGTATGCACCGATGTGGGTTATTATTATTATTATTATTATTATTATTAGCACCACGTCTTACTACCCGTTCGGGTTATACGCACTTACGCTAATGTACAATGGTAGGGTGATTGTGAGATGAAATGGAGGACCTACAGCTTAATGTGGGATCCGAACCACGGTGGAGGCCTGGCATTCCTCAGATTCACAAGTTGTGATTAATACACGTCTTGTCGGAGGTGAAGGAAGGGTTTGGCAATCAGATAAATCTGTGCCGGGACCGAGGATTGAATCCCGGACCCCCAGCACAGAAGTCTGACACCTTACCCCTAGACCGCCAGGTTACCGATGTGGGTTGTTATAAATTAAAATAATGTAAATGGCCTACAGTCCAATATCGCAGGTGTATTCAATTATGAAACCATATTAGATCTCACCATCTTACAGGCCTCAATGAGGTGCGTTGAGATGATTCCGTAAATCTGAGCAAATGTTTGGCATGGTTGATTGTTCACACGCTATAGAAATCTTCTTTACGTCCACACAATTAAAGCTTGGTTCACAAGTTCGCCTAAACTTAGAGTAAAATCTGCTCAAGGGCAGTGTTTTTGCAGCCTTAATAGTATAACTTTTTTTTGTCCGAAATAAAAAAATATTGTACCAGTAAAAACATAGAGTTTAATTTTCTTCACAAGGTGATATCAATATTAATTTTTTTTTATTAAGTGTAAATAGCCGAAGCTATATTAATGGTAGTTGGTTCACTTAGATATCATTCTGAAAATTGAAAAATGACACCTGGACACGGGAATCGAACCCGGGACCTTTGGCTTAGTACGCCAATGCTCTAACCACTGAGCTATCCAGGATTCGTCCCGTGCCCATGGTCATTCTTCACTCATATTTTAAGGCAGAGTCTATGATGGACAAAGCAGAAATCGTCAGCTACAATTATGTGATTTTTAATATCACGGGTTCGATTCCCGTGTCCAGGTGTCATTTTTCAATTTTCAGAATGATATTAATTTTTTTGTTGAATATCTGTCATGTGCATAGTGGCATTTGATGAGAAACATTTTAAACGAAGGAAAAAAGTTGTCATTAAATTCTAGGACACCATTGACAGATATTCAACAATGATTGTTGAGGTCACCATGTGAAGGAACAAGGCCTATTGTGTAGTGGTAATCACACCTGTATAAGGGTTCCCGGGTTCGATTCATGACAGGTACTAAGAGTAATTTTCCATAGAGGAGAATTATCCCAAAGGTCATCAATATTTGGTTGGTTAGGATTAAGTTAGGTTCCACACCCTCATACTCACTATCACCATCACCTCATCTCATCGGGACATGGAAAGAGTCTCCACGGAAAGGATGTACGATTAATTCATCTTAGCGACCCTTGAGCAACGGTACATTAGTACTGGCCTAATCTTTCCATTAATAGGCTACGATTGATGTGGCCCAGACATGTTTATATATATATATATATATGTATGTATATATATATATATGTATAATTTTCTATTTCAGGGATTTTAAAACTTTTTCAACTCACGGCACACTGCACCATCACATTTTTAAAAAGAGATTTTATAATTAAAAAATTAATATTAAAATTGTTTTTAAAAGTTCAATAGCTACAAATTCTAATCGTAGAGTTAATTTTTCAAATTACGTTGAACATGGATTTCAAATATTCATTCAATTTTGTCTCGCTTCTTTTTCACCCCGCGCACCACACCGGTTTAAAAACGCAGCTCTAAGTGAGCAGTTCTTTTAAATTACTATCACGATGAACGTTTTCTAATTATGACGTTGTGAGTGGAACAGATTCATACAGAACAAGAACCGCACAGACACTTTTCCTTTAACAAATTATTTCAAATTATATCACAACAGTAGATGCAACTGTCTGTTTGTATCTCGCTTTGTAGGTCCATGCGCATATCTATTCGGTTGGTTTATACTATGTGCATGCGTACCGATTCCCTCGGTTGGTTTTGAAATGTGTTTTATTCTTCCAAACTGATGTTGTCAAGCAGAAAAGAAGAATGACCCTAAACGTGGGACGAACCCCGGATAGTTCAGCATTGGTGCGCTAAGCCAAAGGTACCAGGTTCGATTCCCGTAATCAGGTATTATTTTTTAAATTTTCTAATATGACTCAGTTACGGCTGATTTCCGCAGGTAGTTATAATAATTCATCCCCCAAGTTTCGCCTTTCATGTAATATACTTAATTGTATGGCGTTACTTTCTTCCATATAAAAAAATAAAAGCCGAAGTTATTTCAGACCGCACCGCGCGGGCAGCGTCGATGAAATCTTGCGATTGGCTTAGAGCTCGTCACGTGGTTACGCTTCTGCTCTGCTCAGGTTTATCAACGAGTGCGTGTGAACCCACATTAACGCTCGGTTCTGGCAAGTCCAACCAACGGTCGTTATTCGGTTTCACGAGCGACTCTAACCATAATAAAACTCCCGGTCTGAGCTACTCCACGCAATATTTAAACTCGTGTATTTTATTAACAAATCATTCGACTATTAACTTTAACTTCATTCGCACGTTACTACCCGAGGGTTTGCTTCATATTTACTCCGATGATAGATGCATGACGAGTGTTGAATTTAGGGGAAATGTTTTCATATTTTAAAATACGGAAGATGAAAAACCATTTAGAAAAAACAACAAAATAAACCTCACTACATCCGGCTTACCCGGCGTACCCGTATGGTCTAACACGCTATTCTCGAAGTAGACTAGCCTGCCGATGACGGGGAAAACGAGGTTCGAATCTCGGTCGGGTGTAGGTCTACTGACGTTGGTTTTTCCTAAATGGTTTTCCACTCTTCCTCCACTCAAATATGGGTACACTTCCTCTAAATTCAACCTTCCTAATCCCAAACACATTAATGTAATCAGTACATAGGCGTATAATAGGCAGAGCTAGATAAAAAACTGTTCTAGCTGTCAGATAAGGAAGGCCGTTCCTATAAAGATTGGTCTGTACCTTGTCATCAGCGTAGCAGGCTGCTATCCTGTCGCTGTCGGTGGCGAGCCTGCCAAACATGCGCTCGATCCATTTCGAACCCACGGCCTCCGTCACCTGGTCGGCGTAGTCCTGGAAAAACCCTTTCTGGTTGGACTGAAGGGTCTTGGCACTGCACAGGGACGTGTAGTAAGGGTCAGGGTCATCCTCATCCCTCATCCTGGACCTAAGCAGCAATAACCTAGATTTCCAGAATAAATAAACTGTGCAATACCATTGGTTAAGGTGGGATGGAAGGGAATGCGAGAAAAAACCAGTGTTTTTGCAGTTTTTATGGTAAAACATTTTTTTGGCCCAAATAAATCAAACATTGCTTCAGTTCAAACATAGAATTTAATTTTCTTCCTGTCAATACCACAAACGCTCTTAAATATCTGTCAAGGGTGTCCTGGAATTTAATGACAACTTTTCCTCTTTATTTAAAAAGTTTCTCGTCTAATGCCGCTCTGCTCATGATGGATATACAGGAACTGTTTATATCAACATGTGAAACAAATTAAACTCTTATGTTTGTACTGGAGAAACATTTTATTTATTTTAGCCAAAAAAAGTTTTTGACATAAAAACTGCAAAAACATTGGCCTTTTATCGTGTCCCCTTCCACCTTAAAACGCTCGAATAGTCGAGCAGAAATTCACAGGATCCAGAAACTAAATGGGCTTATAACATTACTGGGTGGAGCTGTCCGTCAATAGGAGAACAAACAGGGAGGAGGTAATTACAAATGACAATATAATTAGTATTGTGACCCTCCTATTTAATTACATCATTCGAGTCACAAAGCTCCATTCTACGCTCCTATACCAGTTAACTTACGTTTCCCGGCCATTTAGGTCTATAATCGACCGAAATATTTGAATATTTTGACTTTTCAAAGAGGCTCTATTACCAGTTTTATCAATAATTAACCTAATTGCAACATCTTATTGAAACTATCTAAAAACTAACACTTTGGCAGCCTTTTTTTTACTTAGTTTTTATTTTCATTAAACATTGCCTTCTGTTTTACAATTGAAGCTGTAATTCATCCCCTCCCCAAAACACGTTTTAGTACCAGTTCGGGCTATGCGCACATACACTAACTAGCTTAGTTATGGATGAGGAAGGTAGAATTGAGAGGAAATGGGGCCTCATTCGTGTGGAGGGAGAGTGAAAATTAATTTATGGAAAAACCCCCCTCAGTACACAGAGATTTGAACCCTGACCTCTACATCACCAGTAAACCAGACTAAACTAGCTCTACATTTAGATTGCTTCACAGTAGTAATTTTATTTCATCCTTTGTTTGATCCATTTGTAACGTGTACTTTCTGAACCGACTGATTATAATAACACAAGATTTATAAACTAGCTTAAATCTACAACAGACACAACAACCATCCCCTCGACCATTAATACATCACTTTGAAAGTGAAAAAACACATTTCACCAATGATGAATTTTTCAGCCGTGTCAGGTATCGAACCCGGGACGTAGACATACACGCTACCGACTAAGCTAAGGTGTGATTTCTTATCAATGTGGTGTTCCCGTCATCAATCAACACTAACTCTAGCAAACAAATCTAAGAATAAAATACTACGTAGAGATTTATTCCCTACTGTGACTATTTTGTAGCCTCTTTGGATTGACGCTCATAACAATAGCTAAACATACTTGAGGGTGAAAAATATACTAAACAGTTTTGTAATCAATAAATACGAGTACATACAATAAAATGTACTTAGTCTAAACCTCATCTAACCTTTTATTTCTCTGTAATTAAAGAAAAGGTAATTTCTTTCTTGTAGCGATTAATTAACTTATTGTTATTATTATTGTTATTATTATTATTATTATCATCATCATCATCATCATCATCATCTATAGCTCCGTTTTATGGCTGAAAAATTAATCTTGAGAAATAAATCACATTCAAAATAAATATTTTACACATACACTCTTTACTTTTTTTAACACCTTGTCTTACTACCTGTTAGGGTTATGCACTTATGTACTAATTACGTTAATGGTTTAAGGTATTAGAAAGGTTACATTTAAGTAGGAAGTGTACCCGCATTTTAATAAAAGGAGAGTGGACAACCATTTAGTAAAAAAACACCCTCAGTACACCCAATCGGGATTCGATTGATTAATTACATTTATTTGAGCTCCAAAATATGTGTTTCAATTTATATACAAGTGAGACGGCTTCAATATAAATCATCCAGGTGAAAGAGCTTAACCTAAAACAGCATGTACCCAGGTAGCATGACGCTTTTAAGATAAACAAACACTGCCTATCACTAGCTATACTTCAATTTTCATATGAAGAATCTTATCTGTAAGCTAAAAATGCTAATAAATCTACTTTCCCGTATTCATACGCCAAGTCAGGTGGTCTTTAGTCAAAACTTTTGATAGATATTATCAAAACCTATAATACTAATAGTAAAATAGTAAAAGGTTATCAATTTTGAGCCAAAAAAACATATACTTGTATTTTTTTTAAATCTCTTACTATAAAATTTGGAATGTACAGTACATGGAACGTTCAAACCGTTCACTGGATACATTTTTTAATAAACTCACAAACTAGTGCGTGTACACTTACCTTTTATTTACCTAGTGGTGTGGTTTAATCTCCGTCCTCTACCAACACCGGGCACAAGCACAGCAATATAATGATTGGGCCAATCAATCACACCGCAAACTAATGGTAGGGTTCAAATTGGGAATTCTAAATCAAACCAATAAAAGAATAAAAATAATAATAAAATATTAAAACAATTAGAAAATAAAATAATAAAAGGAAATCTTAATAAAAAATCTTCAAAAGCAATTATTATTTTTATGTCTACTTTTTATGAGAATTTGTTAAATTAAATCAACTTGACGATTTAATTAATCGTTCGTGTTATACGCATTTATATTTATCACCACATGATAAATCACATTATCCTAACATTAAAATTAATACACACATCGGCCATGTTTGTTAGTAATTGATTAAGATGAAACCTTTAAATAAATCATAATATAGTTGATTGAACACTTACGTGAAACGTTTATAGTTCCAAGACAGACATTACGTTGCGTAATTGAAACGTTTTATTTATCTACAAGACAAGAAGTAAATGAATGTCTCACCTGATCTAGTTGGATTGAGTTTGTTGTAGTTAGCGAGAAGCGCCAGAGTGTTTGTCGACCTCACACCACAAATAGACTCAACCACTCTATATCAACTGGCAGCTATTATTAGTGCTACCTGCGTCCTAGAGTTTGGAGGAGGGGCCCAGAGTTACTATGGTAGTAAATTGCTGGCACTACCGTTCATACATGGGCCATAATCAAAGCATTGCTGGTTATATAGAGACATCGGTCATAGCATTGCTGGTTATATAGAGACATCAGTCATAGTATTGCTGGGTATATAAAGCCATCGGTCATAGCATAGCTGGTTATATAGAGACATCAGTCATAGTATTGCTGGGTATATAAAGCCATCAGTCATAGCATTGCTGGCTATATAGAGACATCGGTCATAGCATTGCTGGTTATATAGAGACATTGGTCATAGCATTGCTGGTTATATAGAGACATCAGTCATAGTATTGCTGGGTATATAGAGACATCATTCATAGCATTGCTGGCTATATAGAGATATCGGTCATAGCATTGCTGGTTATATAGAGACATCAGTCATAGCATTGCTGGTTATATAGAGATATCGGTCATAGCATTGCTGGTTATATAGAGACATCAGTCATAGTATTGCTGGGTATATAAAGCCATCGGTCATAGCATAGCTGGTTATATAGAGACATCATTCATAGCATTGCTGGCTATATAGAGATATCGGTCATAGCATTGCTGGTTATATAGAGACATCGGTCATAGCATAGCTGGTTATATAGATACAACGGTCATAGCTTTGCTGGCTATATAGAGACATCGGTCATAGCATTGCTGGCTATATAGATACATCGGTCATAGCATTGCTGGTTATATAGAGACATCAGTCATAGCATAGCTGGTTATATAGAGACATCAGTCATGGCATTGATGGGTATATAGAGCCATCGGTCATAGCATAGCTGGTTATATAGATACAATGGTCATAGCTTTGCTGGCTATATAGAGACATCGGTCATAGCATTGCTGACTATATAGATACATCGGTCATAGCACTGCCGGTTATATAGAGACATTGGTCATAGCATTGTTGGTTATATAGCAGCATCATTCATCACAATGTTGGTTATATAGAGGCATCAGCTATCGCATTGTTGATTGTATAGAGGCATCAGTCATCGTATTGTTGGTTATAAAGAGACCTTGGTAATAACATTGATATTTATATAGAGGCATCAGTCATAGCACTGCTGTTTATACCGGGTGTTCGTAAACCCATTGCCCAAACTGCACATAATATAGTTTGTTTGAGACAAAAGTAATACAAAATCTCTATACACTTACATGCGGAAAGCTATGCTAATAACATTAAATTGTGTCTAAAATTGCGGCGCACAGCGCCGGGATAGCAAAGCTGTTCAAGCATGCGTGCTCAACGGGTTGTATAGGAGCTAGACGCACGGCACTGCTCACCTCAACATCTTGGAGCACGACAGTAGAACATACCACAATTAATAGTAAACAACACACCAGTCCATCTAGAAATGCGAATACGTTCTGAGGGTCATCATTAACGGTCCTACATACAAAGAAAGTTCTTGCCACTATTACGTGTCTATTGCCACACGCCTAGCTCTTATGCAACCTGTTGTACGCGCATGCTTGAAAAGCTTTAATATGCCGGCGCTATACGCCGAAATTTTGAACACAATTTAATGGTATTAGCATAGGTTCTCGGATATAGGTGTGCTGGGATTTTGTATTACTTTTGTTTGGTCCAAACAAGTTTTATTTGCAGTTTGGGCTATGAGTTTCCTAACATTCTATATAGAGGCATCAATCATAGCATTTCCGGTTATATAAAGACCTAATTCATAACATTGCTAAATATATAATTGTCTCAGTCATAGCACTTCTGATTATCTGAAGTAGTGTATAATAGTTACTCAGGGCTCAGCAAGCTGGCTGCCATCTCCACCCCTCCCCCACCGTCGCCCCCTCCTACACCTTACGAGCGCCAAGCCCCAGCCCCCTCTACGTTGCCGCCAATGATCGTCTAGCCCCTCACACTTCCACCTTCACTCCAATCTAACCTCCTCTGCCCATCTTTCAAGACGTCATGCCCACCCCCCTATCAATATAACCTACCAGCCTCCTAACCTACAGTTCACAGGCGTCAGGACACAACAACAAAACTTATGATTGAAAATCATCATTTAGATGAACGCCCCAGCCTACAGATCCTACTACTCCCGTTGAAAACCATACGTTTCTCCATCCTTTACACAATCATATTTCCCCTCCCCCCTAAAAATTTCCGATGAATAAGACGGAACAATATCATGGGCTGCCAACGTCATAATCATAACGGTAAATTACCCTCTCCCCACCCTACTTCAGTCAACCCTCTCCAACTTCACACCCAATCCCTCCTCCACTACGGCATCCTGACGCTAGACAGCTTGATCTCGTAGCTGCGATTTCCCTCGGTGTAATATCTAATACTATGCACTTCTCCTCCTTTAAGCAAGTGCAGATGGGTATACATTCTCATCCTTATGTATAGTTTATAAGCCTATCTTAAAGGAGTCACTCCCAATTTTTTGGGCGATTAGCCAGCCTCCTAACACTTGAGTCCGTTATGGTAAATTCTAATCAACTTACAAAGCTCATTTCTTATCCCTAATACTGCATTAAACGTTACCTTCTTATTCTTTAAGAAAAGGCTGATGTATAATAAATTCAACATCTAGCTAAGTATGCTTTCTAACGCTACCACAGCTCCACATTGGACCCTCCCTATACCTTGGAACAGGTTCAGACAGGTTTGCTGACCTACCTACTGATGATACCATACACAGCACATAGTTTTACGAGGTGTGATCGATACTTTCATACTTCCTCCATACTTGAGCACTATGCATTGATCAGAGCTATACATCATAAAACATTTAACGAGCTTATGATTCTTCACTCTTAGTTTTACTTCAATGATACCCTTCCCTAGTCTAAACAGGTCTCAACTCGTCTGGAGGAAAGTTGAGAGGATTGGAGCCAGGTAGTGTTATTCCGCGACTCGTAACCAACAAACTCCCCCAGCATGTTCCAGACATTATTTGAAATTAAAAAGTTAATATACACAATAGGGCTATGTGGCATCCTAATGGAGCTACAGCCGTATGAATGACGTACTTACATGTAATGAAGATACCAAATGTACTGTACATAACTGTAACTATAATTCTGATGTTGATTTATAAGTTGCATTTGTTTATATCAATCACCTTCATATGTATTGTTGGAAATAGACCCCCTCCTCAGCCTGCAAGCAGGCTGTGACACGTTACACCATGGAGTTCGTTTCTGAGGGCATTGGTGGCTTCAGTCATCGCCTGTATCAACTGCTCTCGTGTTTATAGCCTACGTATGCTATATCTAAATAATAGAGTCAAACTAACCCAATCTGTTTATTAACCTTTTTAATTCAAATTATATTTAGAACATGCTAGCGGAGTTTGTTGGCTACGTCGCGGTACATCCTGTAGAATGAAACGATGAAATACATTTGCTTTCTTTATTGCAAAAAAAAAACCGAACTTAGTTACAATAATCATAAACCTAACATAAATATAGATGAACTATAGTAGCTGTTTAAGGGTCAATACTAATAAGACGTAGGTACATTTAGGTTCATAGCCAGCCCAAAGTCGAGTAGAATTTGAAGGAAACATACTTGTATTGGCGTGGAGGGAGAGTGGGAAACGGTTCAGGGAAAACCTCAATACATGCGGCTGGGATTGTATACCCCCACCCTTTCCATCACTGGTAAACCAAACAAAAGGCGATTCATGCCTTTGTCCGCGCCTCCACCGGTGCGAGCATAATGATGTTCTGGGACCTATTTTGTAATCTATGGCTTTAAACTCCCCCTCTACCCCTTATTTAATACACACCAAGATTATTAACGACTTAACATAAAGGCTGATGATTTCTTAGAGAAAGTGCACCCGCACTAGAGTGTAAATGGGATGGGAAAACCACCAATAGACCGCACCAACACTGATACAGGCACAAAATATAAAATACACAATTTTCATTTTATTTATTATACCTATTAAAACTACAAAAAATTTACAGGCTGGAATGGCTCATATAATTCTTATTAATTTTCTTGAGTATATTCATGAGATGCGTTAACATTCTAGAATGTACACTTTTATTGATTGGTTTGAAAACTCATTAATAAATTGTTTAGTTTGGGTTGAAAAATATATATTTTTAAGTAAAGTCAGTTTATTTAAACTATTTGTTATTGTATATATTTAATTTTTAGATCACACTCTAGTGATTGAACTATTGTTCAGGGAATGTAGAAACAAAACTTCTCCTTAACTATGTGTGTGAAAATCGAATATATTTTCTTATTCTTTGTCACACTAGTGGAAAATGAAGGGGAGGGGGGAGGAGGGTAATATCTTAATCATCATACCGAAGGTGTGGGTTAAAAGGCTATTTTATTTATAATATACAATTTAATTATTTCTGCAGTATTAAGGTAAACTCATACAAACATACATTCATACAACATTACCTAATCACACCCCTTTAAGGGATAGGCAAGAAACTGTGAATATTGCTCGAAAAACAACAACTCTGTAATTAATCCATCCTCACAAACTTTCTCCACACTTTATAACGCTATAGTATTTTGTGATAATTGGTATTTATAGCCCCTTGATCGAGCGCCAATTATGATGATACGGAATTATTATTATTATGCCCCACGTTTGCTTGGGGCACAGGTTAAAGTTATACCGTTTAATCAGCTGATAATTGCCCCTTGATTGAGCACTAATTAAAGCAGTACGGAATGTTTGTTAGGTAATTAATTAAATAAATAAAACCTTTAATACTGCACACGATTTATTTAGATCATGGCACTGGTTTATTACAACGTTCAGTAGTTTTATGTTACCGGCACTGTGTAGATTTATGTGACTACTCTATATATTTAAGTTAGTATCATTGTCGTGATATTACACGTTCTCTAGGTTTATGTCGCCGTCACTGTGTTCATACGCACAAACAGCATATATATACGACCTACCCCTTGCCCCTTGGATCTCTCGTGACCAGTGTCAAAACCAACAAACCAACAAATCAAAAGTGTCCCTGCGACAGGTGTCATGAAGGCTAGCTTCCTATTGGGTATAGGGAGCTAACGTCTCTTGCTTGTTTGGTAAATACTACGGAGTTAAATTTTGAAATAAAAAATAAGTTTTAATGGTGCAATCCTTTTACATTATTTCTGAAAAGCGCGTGATTCTCCATGGATGAAATCTTAAAAGGATAATTTACATACAATTTATTGAAGAAAAATACCTTCATCCATGACTTTTTAAATATATGAGAGCGGTCCTAATCAGTATCATTACAACTTCCCTATTCTTACAGACTCCCTTCGCTTCAACAACCACTATACACCGAGTCATACATGCTCTTTTATTCCTAAAACAATTAATGTTTCTCTTTTTCACACATTCGTCTACAACATTTAGCTATGTTTTAACTAGGCCTACCCCTTCCTTTTGATCCACACACTCTACCTTCATACATATGCTTCGTCACTCGATTCACATTCATTCTCTAACATATCTAAACTAACGTAAGACGCTTATTTCACATTGAACTATTGGATTCCCTTTTAAATCACATTCCTTCTGCATCCATTCATTACTGACTCTGTCCATATGAGTTTTCCCACACACTCCTACTAACAAAGAGTGTAGGCTGAACACACAAAGCCAATGTGTCAGAAATGGTAATTTTTATTTAATAAGACAAACACATTTACATTACATTTTTATGCTTAACCTGAGATGACCAAAGTATTGTGGGACACCAGTATCAAATAAACAAAATGTAGGTAACTAAATAGATACCATTAAAAAAAAGTAAACAAATTTTTTTAAGAGCATTTATTGTCCATTAAGGGGCAATATCACAGAATACTACACTGAATACAATAATAGCTCATATTTGTGATGTTTCATATAATTAAACATTAGAACATAACACCAACACCAAGATTTAATTTTATATATAACATATAATATGTTCCTATTTGTATTCTTGTACACATTTTTTATGATAAATCAATGAGGAATTGTGAAAAACATTTACCAACTTTGAAAAAACTCTTTTGTCACATAAGTTACTTCCTTATGTTTATAAATAAAGTTGACATATAAAAATATTGTGTTACACTAAACACTAATAATTTATCCATTTTTAGATAGTTAACCAAAAGTGGTTAGAACTTTACTTAATGTAATACAAGATTTTTTTTGGAATGTCAATGTAATTTACATGTTTTGTTCAAAATTAAATTAAGTACAATCGCATTTTAAAAATATCTCTCAAGATATTATATATTTAAAGCTTTTTTTTTATTATTATTAAAACAGCCTTTTAGTGTTTTTTATAAATCAAATATTTTCAATCCGATAAACAAAAGTTTATCTTAATTTCATAAATATTGCTATAATAATTTATATTAGTACTGTTCTGGAATTATAACTTGAAATACTTAGTATTACTTAAAGTGATGAAGTAAAATAAAAGTTATCCTAAAAGATTAAAGAGTAATGTTTTAGCTGACACAAATACAAACAGCAAGTACAGTTATTTCTTAACTAGATGAGTTTATTTTCTATTAAAGTAATATATGCTTGATTTTCATGCATGCAAAAGAACTCACGACAGCATGCACACTAGCAAGATTAATAGCCGTAATGATAAACCATACCTATCTTCTTGCCACACCCATCTCTTAAAACCAAAATAATAAAATTATAATAAATTGATTTGTTACTTTTGTCATATTTTACTTAAGTCACCAGGTTCTAACACATATTTTGACATTGTCTTTTGGTCGAGGAAAATTAAGTTCCTAGACAATGATGGCATACCTTTTTAGTTTAAGGAATTTTATTATCATTAATTCATATTAAACTTAACAAACTTGACCATAGATTGCATTTAAAAGGTCAGGTAGTCAATTTCACAAATCCGACACCTAAGCTCAGTTGGTAGCGTGTCTGTCTACTGAGCTAAGAGTCCCGGATTCAATTCTTGACATGGCTGAAAATTTATCATTGGTGAAATGTGGGTTTACCCTTTCACAGTGATGAACTAACGGCTGGGGACTGGATGTCGTGCCTGTCCTAGTCTTAAGTTAGATTATAAGGCAGCTGAAGCTAGGACAGGCCTAGCAAGCCGGTAGTGGGAAATATATGACTTGAATAAAAAATTAACCCAGGCCATAGGCTGGAAGTAGTAATGGATGTAAAGTAAAGTAAATTTCTCAAAACTTTACAATAAACTTTAGATACGTTTTGATATAATGAGATGTTTTGATAGGATGAAATGTGTAGATGCGTTTTAATGTTCTATGTAAAAGTTCTTTAAAAAAAGAAGTCTAGCAAAATTAATTCTATTAATCAATCAATGATCTTTTAAGTTCTATTTGCATGGAAATCACTTACTTTAAGTGTAACTGTACATGTCAACATTAAGATTTATGCTAAAGTCTAAACAATTGAAGAGATACAATAATGTTTAAGTTATATTTATTAAGTTATGAAGATCAATACAAGATAAAAAGTAGATAATATTGTTTGCATATCACAGGAGCTCTCATTTTAAAATATCAAGAGTTGAAAAGTGTTTTAAATACATTTTTTTTTATATTCTATTGCTTTGGGTATAATTAATACCTTAAATAACGATTGTTGATGCAATTCAGAGCCACTATAGTTACAGGCTCTTGGTGCAAAACAGTTAGTTACATTTATGTTTAAACTTTAAAATTAGTGTAGGATAATTGTTTGTGTTTATTTAAGACACTATGTGTGGGCTATACAAAGAATAACATTTGTGTGAATATTTAAAGATTTAATCACCACTTTTTTTCTCTTCTATTAAATAATCTTTATTTAAAACAGTTTTATAGGGATGAAAAACCTTTTCATCCTAAATTTAAGTTGTGCATAGTAAAAATATTAATAGTTTAATTTAAAGAGCTTTAATTAAATTTTTATATATATTTGTGTATATCAATAGAGTTGTGTCTACTAAACAACACAAGTGAGTTATATATTTAATGATAAAATATTCCAAAATTTATAATCTCAATTTGCAGTTTTATTTTAAATTTTACAGATGATTAACTTGCCTAAATTAACATAACATATTTTAGTAAATCAGATAAAATTATACTGACATTTTAGAATTTATTTATACTAAGCAATAATATATTTAAATACTTAATTTAATTTGGTGGACCAAATTACTACCTACTTGAACATTTGAATATGAATAAATATTTAGCTACTTAAAGCTAAAACAGTAAAAAATGTGAGTTCTGTTTATTTTTATTGGCACAAGCTCACATGTCTAAGAACACATTTTGATTCTTGTTTATCACCAAGTTAAATCAGAAGCTGTGATGAATTTGGTATATTCTTGCTGAAAGACAAAAGTGTAAGAAGTACATGAATTACAAAAATTGAACAATACCACAAAAAAGTTTAGCCTACTTTGACATCATTTTATGCTAAACAGCATTTCAATCACCATATTTTTAAATCAGGGGTTAAAAGTATTTACATAATATTATGTTAGTATATATGTACCTATCTAATAAAGTCTAAAAAACCGGGAAAACATATCCGGTAGCCTATAAAATAATGGTATGCTAGTTATTTTTAAGGATCTGAGCTTATTTTTATTCTTTCACAACCAAGAACATTAACAAAACTATTAACAATTTTAACACAAAATCAAAATTATTGCACCCTCATAATACAAGATGGCTGCACAACACAACAGCTTTTTTGCACAAAAATAAGGCACATATTTAAACCAGTTCATTAAACATTATGATCAAATATGTATGATAATAGTAGTCACAAAAGTGGAGTGAGCATCAAGTTGACGATGTGAAATTACTTCCTCATTATTCAAGATACCTATACCAACTTATATAGTTGGTTCCAAATGTTTTATAAAGTTGCATATATTATTAGTTTATTTTATGTACACATTCTTCATGGAGGGAATCATACTGATAAGGTGTCAACATGTGTCAAACACATTGAACAGTTAATACTAGTTCTAAACTACTAATAAAATTATTAACACTTTATATTAAATATTTTGTGTCCATTTGAATATAATCTAGTTTAATATTTTGGAAGTTTACCATATTGTGATTTTTGGCTATTATTCACAATGATCTCATAATGTTATACTTATAAATTTTAATTTCCTCAAACTGTCTTAAGTCAGTGTCCACAAATTATTCAAAGTCGTATGTGGCTAAGAAAATCCCATCCTTGATGTAAATAAGTTTCAATGACAGTACAAATATACTGAAGTAGGGTGTTAACATAATAGTTGTGACAGTTGTGTTACTAGAGCACTGCATAAATACTGTGAAAAAAAAAAAGTTAAAAATAATAAATATTGATTTTAACAACATTATTTCTGCTGAAATATAACTAAGCAGTGAAATTTCTTAAAATAATATGTAAAATTTATTAAAATCCTTTTTAACAAATTAGGCCTACATATTTATAAACTGGCTTGATTCAAAAATCGTTATAAACAAATGTTATTCATTCAACAGCAGTTTAATGCGCTAATATTTTATTACCTACATATATTTTTATCTTCACTTCATACACAGGGTAATAGTGTACTGATGTGTATTGTAATATTTTAAAAATTGGTTTCAAATCAACGTTTAATCAAACTGATTGTGAGAATAAAGTTTATCTGATGAGGTTCACCCTTAAATTAAGTAGCACTACCCCTTCCACAGAATATTTTACAGTTAGTAAGGTTACAAGACATATTGAAGTGTGTGTATTTTTTAAATGATTTTAAGAAGCTAGCTCTATTATTTATAAACTGCTCTACCCTTTCTTATAATTTCATGGTGAGCAGGATCAATATTTAATTTATAATTAGGGACCAGTTTAGTGGTATGTGTACTAATTAAGATATATAATACATTAATTTATTCTCAAATGCAAAAGTCTCAGTTATGTTTATTTTTAACTGATAAGTTTTTCAGATTATTTATCAAATGGACTCAATTTTCTAAAAATAGACCGTGAGCAAAAGTATAACACATTATACATTTAAGTGAGTGGTACATATATAGACATGGGTACCATAACTATTTAATAATATACCGTATCCAATACTAACAGTTTAAAACAACAATATTTAAATATATATTATTCTAATCACCAACAAGGTAAAATCTAAAAGAATAACTCTAAATATTAATTTAGAATAATGGTTTTAATCAATCGATAGTTTGTTTTTATATCAACTATACTATTTTATTTAAATTAACATTATTATAAAATGCCCTTTACAATGTTCAATTATTTTTAACTCTTTATAACTTGTCCACATCCTCAAAATATAGTTGAATGAGTTTAATCAGATTTTCATTTATTTAACTGAAGTACCGGTATGACATAAAGATGTACCTACCATAATTATTTTTAGTTATAGGAAAATATATGTTGACTACAACATGTAAATATAAAGCATTTATTATCAGATATCACTGTTTCTTTGAGCTTGTTAACCAATAAAATATATTTCATTTGACTTTGTTTTTTCCCTCATTTTCTGAAAAGTGTGTTTGGATTATCCGGAATTTTGGTCTAACAGGGTTTTACTGTAATACCATATAATATTAGGCCCCTATTAGAAAATTTTAATTTGGTGCTACTTTTTAATGAATATCATATAATTTCTCTTTACATTTAAAATTCTTCATTAATCCAGTAATGGCCTACATATGTATTTGCTATTAAAACACATTCTTTTTTTTTTATTAAAAACAAACAACCAAAATAAATATTAATGTTGTTTAGGAATCACAAAAACTTTAATGTATTTCTTATATTTTTAAATATAGTCTAAAATTTTATCATCATTTGACGGTAGGTACCCACTCATAAAACATATACTGTTATTTACAACTAAACTTATTTTTTAAATTAGGCCTATGTAGGGCCTGAATTTTTCACATTTTAAAAAACTAAACAAAAATATTTTCACATTTTAAATAATGAAAATCTAAATTTTTACACTACACTGGGATGAATTTTACTGTTAACTAAACTTGCTATGGTTACTATTTAGAGTTAAATTAGTCTTAGCCAAAACAATTGAAGTTACTACACCATTTTCACAATTATAATGCTTCAACATTACATTAAAATAAAATTGATGGCTTGTTGAGTAAGTGAAACAAAACATACTTATATTCTTGACACTTTAAAGTACATTTTTTATTGTGTTAAGATTAGTGTAAACTTTGATGTTCTAGTTTTTAGAGGGAGGAATGTTAACAAAACTTAACAAGATAATTATGATATTTTGGTTTCATGTTACTAAAACACATACAAACTATAAGATAACGTATTAAGGTGAGATGGAAAGGAGATGTGTGAAAAGGCCAATGTTTTGCAGTTTTTATGACAAAACTTTTTTCAGCCAGAACAAATCAAATAATGCTCCAGTAGAGTTTAATTTTCTTTACAAGTTGATATCAAAAGTTTTTGAATATCTGTCATGAGCATAACGGCATTAAATGATATTGATGTTGTCATTAAATTCCAGGATAGCCTCAATATATATTCAAGAACTTGATATCACCCCATGAAGAAAATTAAACTCTATGTTTGTTTTGGAGAAATATTTGATTTATTTGGACCGAAAAAAGTTTTGATATAAAACAGAAAAAACACTGGCTTTTTTTTCTTGTATAACCTTCCATCCCACCTTAAATGTTCTGCTGAACAAAAGTTTATATCTTAAAATGATGGGAATAATTTTTGTTATCATAAATAAAACAAATGTGTACATTTTATTCCACCAATATCTAATTATGTTGGTCAATATTGTATAAAATGAATCACACATTTTTTTAGACTTTTGAAATTTCAGAATGTAACATTCAAGTGTCCAGAATTTTAACAAACATTCGAAATACATATGATTGATTATACAAAACCATTTTGTGAGTAACCAAATAAGTGCATATATTAGAAATTTGATGTTTTTCATTAACTATATGAAGTTAATAACAACAAAACAGTGCTAAATGAAAAATAAATTATTTTATTCTTTTTATTTTATTGATTACAAAAATAAGTTTCTGATAATAACTAAACTGTGTTCTTTTTTAGTAAAAAACTCATATAGTCTTTTCAAACAAATATTAGTAACAAGAAGAAAAAAAAGCGTTTCATTCTTCAAAAATTACTTAAAGCAAAAAGGCTATAAATTAACAACATTTTTCTATAATACAAAATCAATTCCAATTTGTAATATTATTTAATACACTTTATATCAAAAACAAAAAAAAGTATTTTGAAATAATTTATTATTCTCAATTAAATACTTTTATATTTTATATCCCATTTGTATATTTATCAGTAATGTGCAAAAATCATTCTCTAACAAATGCATAGCAATGTCATTATAGAAAACATATTTTAGATTAAGAAATAGAATTTTAAATTTTGTTGATAGGCCTATATGTAAAAAAATTAAATGAATTGCTTTCATAAATACCGGTTTTATAATACTTGTCTTAAAACGTATCTTTTGCTATCAAAGCTAATTTTATTATTAAAATCACTCATGTACATAATACAAGTTCGAAAATACAAATATAACATGTTTCTATACAATTATTAGTGACTATAAAGAAAGGCTGTGGAGTCGGTTTGCCAAGTTTTTGACTCAAAATCTTCTATTTTTCTAGTGTCCAACACCAACTCCTTCATAAATGGCTAATGTTTATTAATTATTAATAACAAATTTACATTCACGACAGTGATATGCTACAATAAAGATTACTTCAAGGAATACTTCTTTGACGTTATGAACATATATCCAAATTACAAATATTGGTCATAAAGAATTAAAAAAGTATAAAATTAAAATGATATTATGTATTACCATATATTGATATAAGTTTTTATTTTTAGGTCGGTGTTGGTACATTTTTACTGACTCTGACTCCACAGCCCTGTCATAAACATAATAAATCTACATTAATTGTAAACATTTATATTGAACAATAAACATTTATATTATGATAAAATTTATACTCCACAGATCAAAAAATTGTAATGATCCACCCCTTAATACGATGTATCACGGTGAAAGTGAACAAATTATGTTTGAAAAATTGTATATTTTAAGAAAAATCTCAGTTTGTACAGATTTTTAAAAACGTGTTAGAAAAATATTAATTATGGTAAGAACAACTATGGCACTTTGAACACTTTAGTATGTATTTATGATTTATTTTTGTATACAATTTTATGCCATTACTATTCAATTAAAATAAGTATAGTGGAATGTATTTATTTTTTAAAACAAATTCTTATGGTATTTATTTAACAATGATTGCTTTCATACTGTTTAAAAAACACTAAATGTGCTCTGTGTTTGTTTTATGTGTAATTTGTGCAATCAACACAATCTCTAACAACCCGTTTTAGGTGGTGAAAAAGTGAGCAACAGTCCAATTTAGATAGCAAGTAACTTTGCTTAAAATTATAAAAGTTACTAAAACAATTCTCATATAGGCTAAGTATATGTAAAGTTATATAATCTGCAACTGAACATTATCATTAAAAATTATTAAAAGATACTTTTTCTAAAGTGTCATTTACAAAGAAATTTTATTTTGAAAAGCTAAATTGTGATATCACTCATATCAGTAGTGTGAAAATGAGTTATAATAAAACTAGTAGATTTCATTGGTTCACAATATTGAGCAAAGTGTAGCTTAAGGAAATAATTGTGCTTATTATTGTTAGTAACATTTGTAGTCAAGAATGGTGGACCTAAATTATTAATTAAATCTAAAGTGTATTATGTTGTGTCTTCCAATAATCAAATAATTTGTTTACAGCCAGTGAATGTGATGAAGGTGAATAATCTAATAACAAAGATAGTAACTGCAAGGAAAACTATAAAGTAAAGAAGTGATATTTGTATCATTCTAAGGCATTTTTGGATAATCTAGTAGTTATTTTTGTGTTTTATATTAGAAATACCACATCTACAATTGCAGATATTTTTATGTCTTGTAAACGCTTACATTCATAGAATACTAAAAAATGTATATTTTACATTCAGAAATATATAAAGAATTTATAAAACAAAAATACATTACTGTAGCTTATTAGTATTTACAACAACAAAAAAAGTAAAATGAGGATAATGATTTTTCAAATATGTACGTTATTTAACGAAATGACTTAGAACTGATTAATACTATGATATTTCCCACACCAGTGGGCAAGTGGACTGAATGTCAGTCTCATCTTGTCCAGTTTGCCTGTGGTCGAGGTTCAAATCTTGGCTGGGTGTATTGAGGGTGGTTTTTTCATAAATGGTTTTCCACTTTCCCTCCACGTAGAATGTGGAAAAGTTTCTCCTAAATTCTACCTGCTTCATTACTTCCTCCACTAGTATAATTAAATACAGGTGGCATGGACAGGTAGTAAATCACGATACAGAAAAAAAACACTATAAATCCAATATTCAAGATATTGTCTGGTAAACTAAGCTACTTTTGACTGAGAAATTATATGAACCTAAAGAGTTAAAAAAAGTTAAATCATCTTGAAAGAAAATATCAAAATAAAACACATGAGGTAGATGCGATGTTTAAATCTGGCACCTTATTTTTATTTAAAAAAAACTAGTTTTCTCCTTTGTGAAGGACTTCACCTCTAAATGTACAATAGTACAGTATGTATTACTAGTACTGTACAAGCTAATTCAGTCTCTATACTGGGTTTTGTGGATACAAACAAATCCTTCTCTAAAATGGCGTAAAACAAACATTAAATGTGTTGTGATACAAGTTTTTCCTCAAAGTAACAAATGTTTTCAATTTAGAGTCAAATACAATTTATTTAATAAAGAGAAGGTAGCAAGCACACAGTTCACACAAAATGTTTTAGTTGATCAAAATATAAGTTAGTTCTGTAATGAAGTTTTTTGAGTTTTCGTGTGTTTTAATTTCATTCCCCCAACCCCACCCCAAGTCTCACCTGCATGTTCAGGTTTTATGGATACATTGATTACACTAATGTGGTAGGTATAAGGAAGAGGCAAGAGTTATAGGGAAATGTACCAGCACTCACATGAAGGTAGAATCTTAAACCATTTGGAATTTTAAAAAATCATCCTTCATACTCCCGAGCAAGATTCAAACCTCAATATTTCTGCCACCGACAATTAAGTCCACTATGAGAGTGACGTGTTAGACAATGCGACCACCAATGCCGATAGTCTTCATTATTAAGCTTGGTCTAATGCGAAACTATTTTTAAAATAATGTTGCATATTTAAAACACGAAACCCATCGGTAGAAGCGAGGATTAAATGTCAAGCTCGTCTAGTCACATATGCCAGTGATGAGAAGATCGTGGACTCAAATCTCATCCTCGTACACCAAGGGGGATTTTCCCTAAATAGTAACTCACTATCACTTCACATGAATGCGGGAGCATTTCCTCTCAGCTCTAAGTTTCCTACCTATCGGATGCAGTGGACTGAAATTTAAAAATTAGTTGCCCCTGCGCATGAACATCTGCACTTCAAGCACAGAATTTTAAAATTTTGATTAGATTTTTTTTAATTAACTAAAATCTGGGTCAGAAAAAATAAAATAAAGAGTTTTTTTCTGTTTGTTTGAAGCAAATAAAAGCCTTACCCAAAGTACTTATGCTATTTTGATATCAAACTGCTTAAAAACTGACACTAGATTATAAAAAAAAACTCAACCATTACAGCTCAGGGTCACTATTAATTATTTGTCTCATGAAAAAGGGATCACGGATGGGGAAAAAGGTTTAATAAGCTGTTGTAACAGACATTACTGAAACTGTGGTTTGATCTCGGTCAGGTTTACTGAGGATGATCTTCCTTGTGTGGTTACCTACTATAAATCTCTTCATGCTAGTGTGGGCACACTTCCTCTAAATTCAACCTTACTCCCATTTAAACATTGGCATAATTATTACATAAGCATACAGCCTGAATGAGTAGTAACACGCGGTACTAAAATAAACCCTGTGAGATAGGGGTTTGAATCCTTCTCGGGTGGATTGAGTGTGGTTTTTCATAGGAGGTTTTCCACGTTCCATGCAAGCAAATTTAGTTACACTTCCTCTAAACCTACCCCCTTCTTCCTCCTATTTCATAAGCGTAATTAATGTATTTTAGATCTATATCCCCAACAGGTGGTGGAAATAAACAAAACAAATTAATACCTTACAATTAATATTCAAAATAAACCTGTAGTGTCACAAATAATACTGGAAGAAAGTTTATTAAAATACCATAGCATGAATGTGTTTTACTTGTTTGTGCTCTGGACAATAATAGTTTACCAACCAGTGGTACCAATATTCCTCTACGTTTAACTTTTTTTTGTGCTGAATGAGGCGAAGTAGCGATACTTCAAACGTTGATTCTTAAAAATATCTCCTAAAACAAAATCACTTTTATTAAATACAAATCTGAGTTATTCCTAACAAAGAAATGTTCATTTTGGGACGATAAAGCTTTAAATTAAAATCCTTACAACGAATCCAACGTCTTAGATCATAATTTATGTTCAATTAACATAACATTTTATTTGCTATTTGTGTTCATGGACAGAAATATTGATAATAAACCTTCTCCAAAGTGACAGTACCATAAAATTCAATTAAATTTTAAGATTTAACAAGCACTTTTGAAATACAAGTCTATTTCCATGTAACAAAATGTATAATCTAACTTAAACAAAAACAGCCCACTTAATACTAATCAACCGACACTGAAGACGATGTGTTTGTTGAATGAGCTGGACCAATATCCGGGTAGTGAGATATTCTGGTGGTGCTGGGAATTGAACCAAGGTCCACGCCACCATAAAGAGCCTATGTCTACACAAGTAAAGGTTAACTGTTGATAACTACTATTTCAACTGACATCAACGTCTGCAGGGATGACGGAGGGGTGGAAGCCGACCCGACGTCCCCCAGATCATGGGGGCGGTCAGAAGGAGCTCTCCTGTCGCGGCGCCACACCGGTCCCCGCCCCCTGCTTGTCCAGAACGGGTGACGATGACGACAGCGCTGGGTTGTCGTATGCGTAATCGAGGGTTGCGTCCTCCGTGGGGTGTCGGGGGCGGCTGAGTGGGGTGGAAGTGTAAGTGGTGTGGTGGTTGTGGTGGCGGCTCAGAGGGGTCGAGGCGGTGGCAGGCGTCGCGGGGTACTGTGAGGGGGACACACTGCGTGGCACGGAGGCATCCTGTGGGGGCGGCATTTCCAGCTTGAGACCCTCGGTCCTGTACCCCATCCTCTGGTCGGTAGTCTGGTTGTTACTGCTGATCACCTGCAAGATATTATGTGGGGGTTGTTACTTCTGATCACCTGCAAGATATTATGTGGGGGGTTGTTACTGCTGATCACCTGCGAGATATTATGTGGGGTTGTTACTGCTGATCACCTGCAAGATATTATATGGAGATGTTACTGCTGATCACCTGCAAGATATTATGCGGGGGTTGTTAATGCTAATCACCTGCCAGATATTATGTGGAGATGTTACTGCTGATCACCTGCAAGATATTATGTGGGGGTTGTTACTGCTGATCACCTGCAATATTATTATGTGGGGGTTGTTACTGCTGATCACCTGCAATATATTATGTGGGGATGCTACTGCCGATCATCTGCAAGATACTATGTGGGGTTGTTATTGCTGATCGCCTGCAATATATTATGTGGGGTTGTTACTTCTGATCAACTGCAATATATTATGTGGGGGTTGTTACTACCGATAACCTGCAAGATATTATGTGGGGTTGTTAATGATGATCATCTGCAAGATATTATGTGGGGGTTGTTACTGCCGATAACTTGCAAGATATTATGTGGGGTTGTTAATGATGATCATCTGCAAGATATTATGTGGGGTTGTTACTGCTGATCACCTGCAAGATATTGTGGGGTTGTTACTGCTGATCACTTGCAAGAGATTATATGGAGATGTTACTGCTGATCACCTGCAATATTATTATGTGGGGGTTGTTACTGCTGATCACCTGCAATATTATTATGTGGGGGTTGTTACTGCTGATCACCTGCAATATATTATGTGGGATGTTACTGCTGATCACCTGCAAGATATTATGTGGGGTTGTTAATGATGATCATCTGCAATGTATCATCAATTAAATGTAGAAAACATTGGATTTGTGAGCGCAGCAGAGAACCACCGTAATCCATTATATTAGTCTATTTTGAACCTGGACATTACTTTTATTAAAACCCAAAATATGGTGTTTAAAAAAATTAAATCGTTGATTCTGGTTGATCAACTTAATATGGGACTGTAAAGGACGCGAGAGAAGATCAGTGTTTTTGCAGTTTTTTTCACAAATAGTTTTTTTTCGCCAAAATAAATCAAATATTTCTCAAGCAGAAACAAAGAGTTTGATTTTCTACACATGTTAATCTAAAAAGCTGTTGAATATCTGTCATGAGAATATTTTCATTTTATGATAAACTTTTTAAATAAAGATAAAACTTTGTCATTAAATTCCAGGACACCCTTGACAGATATTCAAGAAATTTTGAGGTCACTATGCGAAGAAAATTATACTCAATGTTTATTCTGGAGCAATGTTTATTTATTTTGTCACAGTTATTCGCTGTATAAACTTTTTAAAAATACTCCCCTTAACTCGCATTTCCTACCATCCAACCTTAAGTTGACGCAAACAAATGAGGGAAATCCATGAGGGCTCCAAAAATCTACACAACATGCTACTGTATTAAAGTCAATCTGTTATCTATCTGTACTGCTGTTACTTGTCAAACAGTTTCTTTGGACACAGAAAGCATCATTAGAGAGGTTGTTGACTATAGTTAATAAAGCGCCACCATGCATGCGATAAAATAACAGCAGGCCTAAGTGAAATGTCGCCACCCTAACGGCGGTAAAATATAGCTGTGAGCAATGTCCTCCCTAACCTTTATTGCGGCCAGTTTCTTCTCCTTGGCTGAATAGAAGAACTTGTTACATTTCCTCTTCTTGAAGCACAAGTAGAGCTCCTTGATCCATAATGTGAGCAGTATTAGTAGTAGTAGGACCAACCCAAGACATCCCACCACGTACAGCTTGTTTAGTTTACCTGCAACAATGTTACAATTACAACACATAGCACATTACAACACATAGCATATTCAGTGGAGTTTTTATATAAAAAAAAGTGCTGGAAGGCACCATGTAACATGAACGATTTTTAAATACACGTGTATATAAAAGGCAGAGTTTCTACGCTTTCAAATCCCAAATACAATGGAGATAGCTTCAAAATGTAATAGTGTATAAACAATTAGAAAATGGCAATGGCTGCACCATCCACACTATAGGCCTACTGTCTCAAACGTCTGTACTAGAACTGGAATGGGTGATCCGTGGTCGTAAATTGTAATGCTATACATTGACTAATATTACTGTAATACATGGCATGAATAGTTTGAGGAGCCAATGGCTGCTATAGTCAGTAAGAAGAAACTAATAACTTATACAGTTGAGTATTGCGGTTAAGAATAATAAAAATGTCACTTATGAGCTATGACTTACATAGCTACATGGCTGTAACTAGGCGGTGGGTGAAACAATGTTTAGTTTATCTCCTTAAAGGAATTTCCAAAGTTGATCAACTGGACGTTCTGTGTCCTTGACTGCTTTGATCTAGGTATCAGTTGCTGAGCGATGATTCCTCAGCCACTTTCGAACGTAGTTGTCTGGTTTCCACTGTTCAATCGGAGGTCCGTGAAGTTTGATGAACATAAGATATGTCACATGGCTAATTAGTAATCTTGATCTAGTATCCGTAATTATAAGGTTCGTAGTGATAAAGCCTCTTTCATATTCGGAAGAGCCGCAAAGGATAACTTTTGAACAATTAATAAGAGGAATCAAATTAGATGGAATATCTCGTCCGCCATTGTCCAGGAAGTCTCTGTCGGCCATAAGTGTCCTCGAAAATACCAATCCAAAGTTGCTGCTAAGGGGCTCTATTTCAGTTTCTCCATAACATGGGTGTATTTCTGCTGGCCATTCACTAGTTTCTAGAACAGAAAGCTCTGAAATTATCTCTGCCTTACTGAGAATGATGTTTGTAGAGCTTGGTTGTGATCGAATTGACTCGTGTGAAAAGGTTGTTGAAAATAAGCAGCGTTTCATATTGTTTACGCCACTGGTTAAAAACTTAAGAGTGATTAACAGAAACAATCTTGTTGTTATCAATAAGTTTTCCTGAGCCAATTTCCTTTGCTATATTCTCTGCTTACAGCCTGTACGTTCCTTCATTGAGTCTAGAAATCGTATGGTGCGGCGAACTACAGTAGCCCCATGGCTTCTTTGGTGCTGACTGACAGCTGACGGCTTTGAAAAGCTACCAGACCAAATTATGTATCCCTATGCCGAACCATATGATCTGCAAAAGACATGTGTTTAGCAGCTGTCACTTCTGACAGTCAAAATTTAGGTATATACCTAACTGTTGACTGTCAGAAGTCAGCTGCGAAGTGAACTGTCAGTCAGCACCAAAGAAGCCGTGGAGCTACTGTAGCTTATCAGCATGAACAAGAGTCATATCTCGTCTCTGGAGGGAATCAGAAAGAAGTGAGAGTTTGAATAAAGCATCATGCATTAGTTCTAGGCCCATTACAAATTGTTTCGATGAAACACGTATGTAACGCACCTTGAATATGTCTTGGTCCGAATGCAAGTGGTTTGTATCATTACTTGCAGGCTCAAAGTGACAACAAAGAGATTTATAGCTTTTCTAAAATGCAGAAACGGTTCGAAATGAACTTGAAACCTACCTCAATCTCAATACAAAACCGATTTTATTGATCTCTTCGTTTGTCGTCGTCACACACTTTTCAATTTTATTTTGGTTTTTGGGAGATTGGCTATATAATGAGTAAAGTTTGTTCATAAATGCACGGAAATTATTAACACCATGCACTTAGAAATTGCGTCTCCGACTGACGATTTTAGTCGATGATTAAGGCAATGCCACACGATAATAGAAGGGTACATTCGTTGCAGTAGTTGTGCAACATCTGATTTTCTTCCCACAACGACACTAGCACCATCACATGTAAAACAAAATAGATTGTTCTGAAGATATGTATGGTTGAATCCATACGTGCTGAGGCATGTTAGTAAGTTATCGGTAATCGTTTTCTATGTTTGATCAGGCAATTCGATCAAATCTTAAAAAAAAAAAAAAAATGTAGATCAGTTGACTTATCTGTTTCACATTTAAATACACTATCAAAGTAGTTTTGGTACTGACAGTTGTAGACTCGTCTACTATCACAGATACTTTTCCATTTATTTCAAATATGCCTTTGCAGACTCTATAGACTTCATTTCTCGCGCAATATGGTCAATTATGTTTGTAGCGCTAAATCTCGAACGCAAACCAGGTGAGATTACTGCACCATTTAACTGTTGCAACTGCAGCAATTCAGCATGGTCACAATTTGGTCTATAATGTTTAGCAATAAAATATGCGGATCTAAAAATCTTGATATTGGCCTCAACTTCAGTTTCATTTAAATGGTCTACAATTTTTTCAATCTATTGTGTTTTAGCTCCATGTATAATGCTTCCAGCGCTTATGTGTGATTGGGACTTTGAATGCTCAAATAGTTTTTCCCTCAATGATGTAAGTTGTGCTGCACGAATGCTGCCATTAAATGAGAATGACATCGAACACCATTCCTTGGAAACTTTCAGTCCTTGCGATTTAAATGGACCTAAGGTTGTCACGCTATAACAAATAAACACCCAATTTTACCAGACTTACATACAAACCATGGTAAGGTTTTTTTTTCTTCTCATCCCTCATAGCCGCAGTCCAAATTTCAGGCCATTTGGACTTGAGATTATTATCGTTAGTATTATCGCTAGTCCAATTATCTATTTCTGAGTAACTTCACTAACAATGTAAACACCATCTCCTTTAGGAATCACTTCAGTCACCGTCACATTCACGACGGGTTCACTAACACTAACGCTAACACTTTTCTTTTCTTCAGTGTGTGCTAATTGTTTCTTGTTTTGAGTAACAAACGCGTCCATGCACGTTTGTTTTCGTTTCACGCTCATTTTTGAAATGGGAACACACACAAGACACAGCTCAAGAAAAATTTTAATGTCGTTAGAAAGTAATTCGCGACACAACTGAGAGAAACGAACGGTCACCCCCATCCCCACCCCCTCATTTACTGTGCGTTGCGTGAGACGTGTAGATACCCTACCCTCTGCGTAATCCGTCGCTAAGTTTTCTTAAGGGGGAACACCCATACATTCTATTTTGTTTCAAATCCGCTACGCTTCGTGCTTGTAGAGAACTTCAATTCCATTTCCCCCCCTTGTTAATTCAACTTGTGTACATCTAGACATTTCGTCGCTTGTAGGAAGTATTGACTGGCAGGTATACATTCATTCCAAAAATAGATTTCCTCGACAGTACCCAACTCGCGGGAAACAATAAAATACCAAGATAAAGAAAGGAGAAGGTTGGTTTCTCCTTTATTTTCTCTGCTCATGTTTGGAAGGCCGGGGTTCTATTTCAAAATGAGACATCTGTTGTAGTGCTCGTTCAACATTCTTTCAGTTTGTACACTTGTATAATATAGTATATTATTAATCATCAATAAAAGTATATTATATTTGTATTTCTAATTAAGGTGTAGGCCTAAAACCTTGAAATTCTGCATTAATTAATAAAATAACTAATTCTAACTAAAAGTTAATCAAAGTAAATCGTTAAAATAAATGGTCCAATGAATTAAAATGCGAGTAATTTTTTAAAATTGTTATAATAATAATTCATAATAGACTAAATTAAAATTATGTTGGATAAAAATAATTTATTTTTACATTAACATTATATAAAAGGATTTTACTTATAGTAATTTAAAATTAAGAAGGATTATTTGTAGGAAATGCACCAACATTCTTATGGCGAGGATGGAAAAAAAATTAAATGTGAAAACTATAAAGTGGAAAACCACCCCCCACTGCGTTTGACCGGGTATACTCTAATTCTTGTAGTAAGAACAGGCTTAGAAAATACAAATAAATACATTAAAAAAATGGTGGTCAACGTTGATGGCATTTTACTTAATTATTATTTAAAGGTAGGCCTATTTATAATATCTATCGAAAGTTAAAAGATGTAAATCGCATTACTTGAGTTATGGATAAATCAATGTAGTTTTACTAACGTTTGTGACTGTCATTTACTCTTCTTACGATCAAAATTAGAGTATACTCAACCTAAAGACAATACAAATATAAATTATTTTAAGTAACATTTTACAATACTTTACAAAAAATTGTGAAAAAGTTAATACATGTCCATGTGTGTTTTAATTCCCATAGTATTTACAAAGTCCAGTCCTTTAGCGTTAGAGAAAGAACTATAAATAAAACCAATGACAAACTAAACACTTCTTTATTTATTAATAAACAAAAATCTTTGTAAAGTGTTTAATCTTTAAAAAATCTTTAAATTAAGTATTGTAAGTTAGTGATTAACTAATGTTGAAATGAAGTCTAACACTATAAGATTTCCTTAAATGATTTATTTTGTTTTTGGGGTTTCCTATTGTTTACAAGTATCAAAAAACGGTATGTAAAAATGTAATTTAAAAAGTAGTTTTATAATAAAATTAAATAAATTTTTGATCAAGTCACGTCAACCATATAAGTTAACAATAAAGATAAAAATGTAAACGTAAATAATATGTATGCAATAGCTCTTTGTTACAATCGCATATAATTAAAGCAAGTAGAGTTAACTAAGACAGGGTTGTTATAGTTAAATACAGCCCAAAAAATCCCACATGGGTTTTATTAAAAATACACACTTAATAAAACAAAATAAAAAACACTATATTTTGAATACAAAGCAATTGTCTAGTTAATTTTTGAAAGTAGTTAGTCTATTTTCCTTTTAACATTTAAAATATGATTAATTACTTAAAATAAAAAGTAATAGGTTGGTTATAGAATTAAACATACTAACATAGGACTAGATTAAACTAATGTTATTGAATATATTTATTTATTTTTATATTTATATTTAGCACCGCGTCTTACTACCCGTTCGGATTATACGCTTAAGTACTAATTACGCTAATGGATTAGGAATAGGGAGGGTTGAATTTAGAGGAAGTGAATCCGCATTTGCATGGAAGGAGAGTGGAAAACCATTTAGGAAACCGCCCCCCCAGTTCACCAGACCGAGATTCGAACCTCGATCTCCCCGTCCTCAGCGGTCGAGCTTAACACGACTAGCGCGTTAGCCAACTACGCCACCAAGGCGGGTTATTGAATATATTAAAGAATACACATACAATTTAAATTTAAAACATTCTTTTCTAAGGACCAAATTTTACTAAAATGATTGAATGAAATTTTTATTCTGAATTTTGTTAACCAATGTCTATTGTTTGTAATTCCTAAAAAAATTGATTTATATAATATAATATTATTGTTAGGCCTACACGTTATTTTCTTTGTAAAATAACAGTCCAGGCACTAATTAATATGTTAAAATAGTTGGTTAAATCAGATAACATACATAATATCTTTAATCACACCACAACAAATCCAATAAAACCAAATGCGGGTACACTTCCTCTAAATTCAACCTTCCTCATGTGTGTAACCCGAACAGGTAGTGAGACGCGGTGACGAGATAAAATGATGGTTGGGAGAATAATTATTGTACCTGTTGCGAGTTAAATTATTTTGTGTGTCGCTTGCTTATATCATTCGCCTTAGAAAGTGCACGTTAAGTATTTATAGTAATAATATTATTGCACGTTTGAGCTGCATCATTCGTAGCCCAGTTTGTGGAAAGATTATCCAGTACTAATGTACTGTTTTTTATCCAGGGGACGCCCAAATGTACTAATCGTACATTCTTTAGATGAAGGCGCTTTCCATGTCCCTATGAGATGAGGTGATGGTGACAATGAGTATGAGGCTGATAGTGATCGCGTCTTACTACCCGTTCGGGTTATGCACCTATGTACTAATTACATTAATGAGCTAGGGATTAATAAGTTTGAATTTAGAGGAAGTGTACCCGCATTTACGTGGAGGTAGAGTGTAAAACCATCCTTATAACACCCGACCGTGATTTAACCCCGCTCTCCCCGTCATCGACAATCAAATCTATTGACGCCTTAGACCACGCGGCCACTGAGGCAAGTAGTAAGTAATACAATCCATGAGTATGAGGGTGATAGTTACGTATGAGGATGTGGGACCAGTGGAAACTCTTAAACCTAACTAACCAAACCCTGGTGACCATTGGGGTATTCCCCTTTCGGGAAAAATACCCAAAGTACTAGCTGGGAATCGAACCCTGGACCCCTAAGCTCGTAGGCGGGTGCATTGAGCAATACCCCATGAGGCCAGTTAGCGTTTTAATAACAGATGTTACAATTTTAGAGTCTGAGTTATGAGTGTCAGGGACCTAAGATTTAGAATAACTCAATTGGAGTTGATAGTCTAGATTCAAACAAGGGACCTCAGAAAATGCTCTAGATTTTTCAAACACTGCAAAGACATTATTTATTATCATTTTTATTAATCTATAAATCTACATCAGTGTTAGAGCCGAGTACCCAATTTTTTTAAATTTATAATTAAATATAAATTTGAATCAGAAAAAATTTACGTGTGTTTCTACGAAAACAAAATGCACGCATTGTTAACTATTGTTTGATCAATCTTAGTCAAGTTGGTTTTAATTTAAAATGTTGTTTTTAAAATAATGGTTATGATAATATTACTATTATTTTGATTTATTCATAGGTTAATTAGTATTTTTAGTCATATAAACAATAAAACACATACAATTATTTTGGACCAATTATGTATTTGACTATTCAATTTGAAGTATACTTTATTTTACAAAATTATTAATTTATTATGTGTGTTTTACTATACATGATTTGAAATTCCTCCAGCTTGTTTTACGTTTTTTACCACAAATATTGTATTTATAAGTAAATTTTAACATTTCAACACAAATCTCACGTCAATTCAAATATTTGAGGCCAAAAGATTTTGTAAGAAAGTGTTCTTGAATTAAAGTAAAATACATTTGTATTTGATATTTTAGCACCATTTGCTCTCTTTCAAGTCCGCAAATTGGACAGTGTCCTCTTTCACGTCCGAAAAAAGGCTACCTCAGTGAGCGAGAAATTGATAGAAACAATCGAAAATCAAAAGATTTTTCTTGGATTTATAAATAAAATACGTCCACGACTAAAGAAGAAAATGTTGTGTCTCTATGATGGTTGCACACCGATACTTTGGTCGTACAAGTCAATGACATTTTCCCAGATAATTAGCGCTTCCCGTCAACCGAGGAAGCGCGTCTCGATGACTTCCCCTGCTCTGGAGGCAGAAGATGGAAACTCACCAAATCACCTCTTGCACGGGCCGGTTTCATAGTCATATTTAGTAATCCTAAATAGAAAGTTTAGGTACCATCCTCCCTAAAACCGAATGAAGTACGTTTCATAGTCACAGTTTAGTCGCACTGCCCACTAAATTTTAGTATCGGTCCGACCTAAACTTTAGCAGCGCTGCGAGCACACTAAATCGACACTATTCAACTTTCAATCTAACATATTTTTTTAGTCTTTTGACTATTTTATGATCTTATTTGTCTCACTACATTTTACCACTTCAAGGTTATTTCTGGGCCGGATATGGAGATTCTGGACATTGTGGCACGTTGGCCAGGAAGCACCCATGATGCCAGGATTTTCAGCAACAGTAGAATGAAGACTCGACTGGAGACGCGTCAAGTGAGGGGCAATCTTCTTGTTGATAGTGGATATCCACAATTGGATTACCTCTACACTCCAGTACCAGACCCACAGACTCCAGAAGAGCAGCGGTACAACACAGCAGACAAGGAAAGTGGTGGAGTGTTTGTTCGGGGTATGGAAACGTAGATTTGCATGCCTCGGACAAAAGCTGAGAACCAAATTGCTCTCTTCCACCAAAGTCATCATTGCGTGTGCTGTGTTACACAACATCGCCATCTGACGCCGTGGTGAGCTCCCCACCTGAGGATCCTGAACGACCCATGGAAAGAGTTCCTGTACGGAATGTACTTCCCAACGAACGCGTCAGGGCCGCTTTCATTCAGCGCCACTTCAGTTATGAACATTGATCTTGTCTTGTCATTTGTTTTGTGTGTGTTTTGTCCTTTGTCAATTTTATGTGTAGCTAAATATCTAAATAAAACATGGAAATATGCCTCCTGGGGAAATCGCCATGTAAAATATAGGATTAACGCATCTTACACAGTACCACATGGGCCCACGCTCTATGGTGATGCGGAAAGCTGTGTCACATCCTACTCCTATCACCAGTGTTGAATTCAATCTCAAGGGAGGGGGTGTAGTTGCTAAAAAAAAAATTGTTGAAAACAATTAAATTAAGAAAAAATATATTAGGAAATATCTGACTATTGTTATTATTTTAAGAGGGTAACCCNCTTATTACATTGTTTAGTTTAGGACTTTTCATTGTTTACTAATAAAATGTACAAGAGATATATTTGTTTTATTACTTAAGTTATGTGGCTTATGTGCTATAACCAAGATAATTTTTCAACTAATTAATGTATGGGTCAGGGTACTCCCAGGTTTAATTCTCGTGTTCAGGAGTTATTTTAATGTAAGATTATTTATTTGTCAGAGAAAGATTCATTCCTTTTTCCGTGTTGAGTATGTCCTGGATATATATTATGATACAATGGGGCATCAGACTATTATTTAGCCCAATATAAGCATTCTAGACATTGAGAAGGCATGCTTGAACTAAAACTTCAAATTTGACTTCAGTCAACTCAGGGTATTCCCATCCAACAAGCAATCATCAACACAAAAGTGTATGTTGTAAAAATGTTGTTTTATTTACTTGGTCTTGCTACCCAATCAGGCTATTCAACTAATATTTTAACAAATGACATAGGGATGAGGAAGGGAGAATTATGTCTCTCGATACTCATGCTAAGCTCCATATCTTGATCTGCGGCGAGGTGATTCGGACGCCACAAACATCGTTGTCTGCTCTACGATTCCAAGAGTGTCTCTAGGAGCAGTATCTCCGTTTTAGCATCCACACAGTAATAATTATTTTGAATAGGAAAATTTTCCTCAGTGGCGGCTTGCGATGGAGGGTTTAAATCGTGGAGGTGACACTTAGAGCCTATTACACTTCAAAATATAGTGTGTTAAGAGACGAGTGGTTTATAAGAAGGGGGAGGGTAGTTTGGAAGCACGGAGAATTGGGGAGGGGGGGGGTGACAAATATTGGGCCAACCTTAAAATTATTTTAGTTAGTTTATTGATAAGAAATTGAAGTATGATTTATGAACATAACGAGTCTACAAAGGCTCACATTCATTTGTTTCTTTACTGGTTACTACCCGTTCGGGTTATACGCCTATGTACTAATTACGCTAGTGTATTAGGGATATATATGGAAGGTTGAATTTACAGAAATTACACCCGTATTTGTGAGGAGAGTGAGTGAGTGAGTGGAAAACCATTTAGAAAAAACTTCCCTCAGTGCACCCGAATCGAACCCCGATCTCCCTGTCATCGGCAGTCTAAGTCTATTGTGAGAGTAGCGTGTTGGATCTTGCGGCCACCGAAGCAGGTGTTTCTTAATACTACTACTACCACTACCACTAATTATTATTACTGTTATTATTATTATTATTATCCATTTAATCAGTTGAAATCAAATATATGTATATATATATATATATATTTGGTCACCCTGTCATGATACGCTTTCGGGCTGTACGCATATGCAGGCCCAAGATGGAGGGGGGGGGGTTCAGGGGGTACATCGTACCCGAGTCTGGGGGTCTAAAAAGAGCCTGGGAATGTCTTGGGTTTTCAGAAAATGTTTTCATATATTGAAGACTAGCAGTCATATTTACACTACTAATAGGTCTACTATAACTAAATTATTAGTAGCGGTATATATTTTTATAATTATTTTAGCCTTTTTTTATGTATACAAGTATACATTAAATATCTTTTGTTGTCTTATTTCTTTTATTTTTTTAAGATAGTTAATTTTTTTAGACAGGATTAATGGAAAATGGAAAGGGGGACCCAAAAAAACTTTGTATCCCCTTATAAAATTCCTCTCTGAGGCCCTGTGCATATGAACGGATCACGATAATATGTAAGGGAAGAGTAAGATTTAATTTATAGGAAGTGTACCCTCATCTGCGTGGAAGAAGGAGGGGGGGGGGGTTGTTAGAAGTGGAAAACCATTTAGGAAAAAAACACCCTCGGTACATCCGACCAGGATTCGAAACCCGATCTCCCCTTCATTGGCAGTCCAGTAAATAATTGTGAGAGAGGTTGCTTGGATCAGTCTGGTCCAACTGACGGCCCGCGGGCCAAATGCGGGCCGCGCTCACTGAAAATGTAGCCCGCACAGTACCCTGGAAGAAAATTAAGGGGAAACTCCTCGGTGAAAGATGTGAAATAGCTAATGATTAATATATATATATATATATTTAAATAGATTATTATTGCATTTTATTACGCATTTATTTTGTTAATAAACTTATATGAATATTGTGGTAACCGGCCCCGTGATGTAGTGGTCAGTATACCTGGCTACGAGCCTAGGTGTTCCGGGTTCGATTCCCTGCTGGTGCCTTGGGTATTTTTTCCCTTAAGGGGGATGATCCCAATGGTCACCAGGGTTTGGTTATTTAGGCTTAATCTAGGTTAAGACTGTGACCGACTCTACAACTTCAAAATCACTCTCATCACATCATCTCATTGTGGGTACGACGTGTGGACAACCTCCTATGGTGTACGCCGGAAAAGGTTCTGTGCCAACAGAGTTGCAAAAAGTCTACACATAAGGTGGCCGAACTTGGATGTAGTGCCCCTCCCGGTCATAAATTATATGCCATACGCTAAAAAAATAATAATGCTAAGCTGTTTTATGAAAGTCTGTGTGTGTATATTTTTGGGAGATTAATAAACTTTCTTTTAGGCAGTTAAATTTGAAAGAATCTACAACTAAAAATACAATTTATATAATACTAGTAGGTATTGAAACTTGAAAGTGACTTCTTTTTTTATTAAGTGTTATTTGTAGGCTTATAACAAGTTGATGGGATTACTAATTAGTAATTATTAATCAGCCTATATCTTCGGTCTGTGGCGCAAACTGACTATCATATTTTACCCTTAGGATGGAAAAACGTTGGACCCAGTGGCGTTTTGTGAGGGAGGGCGCTGGGGCGCCGCCCTCCCTGCAAAATAAATCATTATTGCGCTAACAGGTTTAGGTTAGGAGGAGCACAAATTTCCAAGAACATTCTTACAGGTAAACATTCCCACTGTCTATTGGGACGTTACTAAACAAAGCGCACATTATAGCTCGGCCATGACCTACCGCAATGTGAGTTGTGACCGAGAGCTTTCACTAAAAAAACCCAATTTGCTACAAATTAAAGAGCATACATATTATTTCATTTTACAATATCTATAAACACAAATATTCAATTATTTATATTTTGTGAACGCATTCGAGCCATTCAAATATTAGAAAAAGTGGGGGAACGTCGTTCCGGCCCGAAAATAAGAGTACCGGAACGACGTTCCGGCCCCAGAACACCACTGAGCATATTACAGCACATCGCATGTCACAACACATATCACATTACAACACATTCATATCACGACACATAGCATATCACAACACATAGCACATCACAACACATAGCACATCACAACACATATCACAAATCACAACACATGCATATCACAACATATATCATAAGTCACAACACATCGAACATTACTACCGTCACACATCACTGTACATTACACATTAAAACACACCACGCATCACAATATATTACACACAGACCACACTATTGCATATCACACATTATAACACATCCCACATTTAATACGTCACACATTATAGCACATCACACATTAATACGCCACACGTAACAAACACATAACACATTACAACCCATCATATATCACAACCCATCACATATATAACAATCCATCACACATTTCAACCCATCACACATCGCAACACATCACATAATACAATAGTGTGACATCAGCTGCTTAGTGTTTATTTTTACAATCGATGGAAGTTTTGGAACAACTCGTAAATTAGTTTTCCCCTCTCATATTCGAGTTCATTCGTATCTATTCAAGTCCCGTTTTCTTCAAATCTCTCTTTCTTTTAATGAGCTTTCTGAAACTTTTAACTCACTTCCAATCTTTTCCGTAACTGTTTTTTTAACTAGCTACAGGTATTTTTAATAAGCAATATTTTCCTTTTTCAACACGTTTTCTGTGCAAAACAAACATTGTGGTCCCGTATCGGTGAATAAGAGGACTAAACTTTAAAAGAATCTAGTCTAGCTTGCCCGTAACAAAGAGGTCGGAGTTCGAATCCCTCTAGAGTGTAACGAGAGGTTTTTAATTCTAAATAGTTTCCAACACCAACCAACACGCAAATGCGGGTGTATTTCCTTTATATTCCACCTGCATTATCCTACCCCAATAGCTTAGTTTTAAATCGTACAAACCGGACGGGTTGTAGTACGTGGCAAGAAAAACACCCGATTGTGCTAAAGGAGATGAGTGTAATGTGACCCCCGTCTTGAAGGAGGGGGGAGCTAGGATGTTGAGGTGGTTATTGACAGTGTTTTGGAAAAAGAAGAAAGATAATAATTATTTCAATATAAACAAAATATTCTGCTTTCTGCAAAGGGCCCTGACACTCAGGGTGGATACAAAACTATTTTTATAAAAAAAATCCCTGTCTTTTATAGGTTTTTCAAACATGTAGAAGAATTCCCGTTTACACTTTTTACAAGTTTTCTTGGTGAGTGGTAATTTTTTTCATTTATTGCATTGATTACATATTTTCGAAAGTTATCCTAACGGTTACTAAATACTTAAGTTATTTTTCCTTATTTAATGTTTAAGGTATTATTTATGTTCCTGTAAGAAAGGGTATAAGCAATGCATTTAGCTAATATCGAGAAACAAAATCTCTCACTTTGGTTTAAATTTTAAGAAGCGGAATTAGTCGAGTATTTAAATTCGCTGATTCTTATTTTTTTAATGAAATTCTCTGACACTCCCCTGTTTTCCCTGTCTGTAGCCACCAAGATACTATTATTTAAACACCACTTTAAAATATCTATTTGACTTTTGTTCCTAACATTTGATTCCCCTATTAATGTTTGTTGAAACATAGATCAAAGTTAAAATTATTGATTCGAACACATTATCGACACCTCATGACTCGATACAAGTTCCAAACCCTCTCGTATTAATTTACCGGTGCCGTTATAGTTCATTATTCATGTCATATTTACAATATTTTTTCATCGTGTATCCCAACCCGTTTGAGTTACAAGCATACATATTAATTACGCTAGTATGGTAAGAATTGGTTAAGGTAAAATTTAGGGAAAGTGTACCCGCGTTTGTGGGGAGGGAGAGTGGGAAACAATTTAATTTATATAAGCACCCATAGTACATCCGGCTGGAATTTGAACTCCGACCTTTCTACCATTGGCAATCCAGTTTGCGAAAGTGACGTCTTAGATTATTTGACTACCGAAGTGGTTTAAGCCAAAATTACCATGAATATATAATATGGGCTTATACATTTAATGCATGAATGAACAATATTTGAAAATGTTCCTACAGTCAGAAAGTTACTACAGTAAGAATAACAGTAGAAGTTAGTTACTAAAGTTACTAAAACAATTATAATATATTCATGCATCAAGTCATGTTATCTGCAGCTATCGTTTTGGATGGATATTATTAATACCTATAGAATTACACAAATAATATATTAAAATGTTATCAATGTTGGCCGCAAAGAAATACGTTTAAATTTTTTATATTGTTCTTCCAATCAAAATAAGGGTATACAATAAGAAAGTTACTACATTAAGAAAGTTCTTACATTTTATAGTAAGGGCAAGTTAAGAAAAACCTTAGAGAAAATATTAATAATATATTTGTGGTTAAAAATTAAAGCAATTTACTAAATATTTATATTTTTAATAGAATATTGATCCTATATATCACTATGAATTGACGTATGAATATATAGAGTAGATTTAAGTAGCTATTGTAGCCCTAAGAAATTTATTGTTCTTCCTACCGTATTGTTATTACGAATCTTTCTTGTATTCATACGTCAAATCATATGTTCTGCAAACCAGCATAGGGGGGCACGCAGACTGAATGTCAGGCTCATATATTATGGTTTGCCAGTGAAGGGGAGGTCGGGGTTAGTACCCCAGCCAAGGTCTGTTTTTACTAAATGGCTCCCTCCCTCCACCTCCAGGAAAATGCGGGTACCATGCATCTAAGTTCATACCTTCCTCATACCTATAATATTAGCATTAAAACATATAGATAGAACCCGGATGATGTAACAAGACGCGGTAATGAAAAAAAAAGTTTTGAATCTTTCACTATTGATACAATCCTATTTTTATACGAAAGCCCTTTTAGACAATACAAACACTTTTTTTGCTGTCAACTTTGATAACATTTTATTACTTTATTAGTGATATTTTATAGGTATTGATAATATAATTATATCAAACGTAACAGCTGCATATCGTATGACTTGACGTATGAATAAATTAGTTATAATAATCTTTCTGTAATATGGCTCTTACTATGAAAAGTAGACTAGATAAAATAATAACAAGTATTAAGCTAATTTTATATTTTGTATGTTGACCGCAAGCAAATATTGTATTTTCTAGATCTACCTCTGGACGGCAATTTCACTTCTTTTTACTTTCTCTTGACCCCTCTGACAGAGAAGTATTGCGATCGTAAAAAAAATCTTGAGATTTTGATAATATTAAATGTTGACGTTTCATGACACCCTGAAATCAGTTAAGTGGTTTTCACGACGCCGTCTGTCTGTCTGTAGCTCGGGCTAGAGCCGAACTATTTTTACCAATCCGGCTAAAACTTGGTATCCAGGGTTTTCACAAAGGTCCCTCGAGGGGTTTTTGGAATTAAATTTCTAAACCTAAAATTAAGGGTAGTGTAGTAAAGGGAATAAAGTGAAAATAATGTAAGCTCTCAAAATTCGCTCTAACGATTCTGATTAGATTTTGAAGCTAGGCACTGATTAACATTATAAACAAAACGGAAAATCCCATTTTTCAATAAAAATGACTTTGAGGGAAAACGGCAGTGGAAATTTCCAATTTTGATTATTTTTCCGCAACTATTTTAGATACCTATTTTAGACACCAATGTAAAGTTGTAGTACTATTAAATACAAAAACAATAGTTTCTAAGCAAAAGACAAATGTATTTTGTTTTAAGAATTTTGAAATGTGAGATTGATTGTTATTATCTTTGGTGGTCAGAAATGATACTACTCTTTTTTCCCATGAATCTGTAAAAGTGTTTATTATTTCATCAATGCTCTTTGACGGAGTATTCCTGATACAATGTATATTATTTCGTTTCACAAATCCTACGAGCTTTTAGTAAATGTATCCAAGGCCGTAGCCAGCCAATAATTTCCGGGGGTGGTGGTGGGGGGGGGG
>CABFWO010000337.1:147881-221294 GCA_902155825.1 Timema genevievae
GGGGGGTGCGGGGGGAGAGATAAGACGGAAAAACTCATATTAGCAATTCGCCGCAAAAGTAGACCAATGGTCATATCATCGAGTTATGAGAAGTCGGTAATCAATAAACAGCATTAATAACATTTTACTATTAAATCAAACTAAAAACAACTCGTTCGCAATTTCCCACAGATTGTTTAACTTTATTTCTGATATTTTTTTCAAAATACAAAAACTATAATTATTATTCTTATAGAAAATTTTCTTGTTTGGATAAAGTAGTGTTTTCTGGTTCTAAGATTAACTTCGACAGCGCAGTTGGCAACATCTCATTATCATAAGTTTGTAAGTTCAATCCTCACCCAATGAATATTGGCCACTCTAAACATGGCGTGAACTGCATCGTGGCCATATTATTTTTCTTCAGACACACGTTATCGTGTATTAAAACTAAAAAACTGTACAGTAAACATGGCCGATATAAGATGTGTTTTATTTCCTATAAGGCACACAGGATATAGTATTCAATGGGATGTGTAAAGAATATCTCGTTCATTTTGGATGTTCACACGGCACCATCTTGTGGCAACCACATCTTGGAAGGGGTGAGGTGGGCGCGTTCAAATATTATGTAAGCACCTTAGTGGGGGAGTGGGGTTCGAGCTTTGCCTTATATTTTCTGTAAAGGAGTCCGGGGGGGCTCAGAACAATGCCTAAGTAAGACAGAGAGATAGAGAGACGGGCAAGAATGGGGCAGTGACCCAGCCAATCCAAATGGGCACCTAATAATTAAAATGGTCGAGACGTAGATTTAAGGAACTTGGTTATCAGATTAAAGTAGTTTGACATTTTTTTATAACTATAATAATTCATTTTTGAAAAAACATTTGAAATGCTTAGTAAGGAACGTTTAAGAATATTAAGAAAAATAAAATTCACTTTTAAGGGAATTTAAGTTGGAGAAGCTGTACTAGATTTTCGTGAAAGAAACATATAGCTGAACTTCCATATATATATATATATATATATATGCAGAATATTTAATTGATATTTTTAAAAGATTTGGTAGTAATAATTACAAGTTATGATACATTTTAATTATGAATATATTAAAATTGTAACAAACATATAAAAATTAGGTACATTTTAAAACATACATTAGAGTCAATTACACTTAAAACTAAGTTGAAAGTATCAAAGGATGATGTGACTATGCTTATATTGAAATTTAATGTATTTTTATTGAGAAATGACAGAAAAATTAGTAAATTTGAAAAGTTAAATTGAATTTATTTCTTAGCTGTAGTTCCCTATTCCTTGATTTCTGTCTGCAAGAGCTGCACAATTATTAATTAGACAACATGTTTCAATGCACCAGCGGCATCATCCTCAGGTCTGATGAGAAAGAAAGAACACACCGAATGAAATTTAATGGTTAAGACACAATGCGCCAGCCATTGTGGCTTATAACATAAAATTAATGGAGGTTAATAAATTATAATGTTGAAAAATAAATAATTATGAAACATCATATTCACCAGGAATTAAAGCTATGTGCTTGAGTAGCCCATGTCTTGTTATTAAGGGAACTAATAGGAGAATTACAATTAGCGTCGATCTATGAAGGGAAATAAGAACAATCTGCAAAAAATATAATATGAAGTCAAAGATATTATAAATATAAGAAGGTATTTTGTATTGTGATATTGTGGAAATGAGATAGTAGATAGATATATTTTGAGTTTATTTATTCATGATAATTTAATTTAAATAAAATAAGTTATATGAGATTGAAGATAGAATGACAATAAAGGAAATGAAAAAAAAGTTCTAGTCTTCTCGACACTGGCCCGGACAGGTCGTTAACAACAATGGAAGGATGGGCGGGTGCAGATAACAATGGAGTTTTTTTTTTTTAATTTTGGTATGTTGAGGAAGTTTTCTTAAGGTATTAATGAGTATTTGATTTTCAAAAATTGTTTGTTCATCTAATACATTTTTTTTTTAGTAAAGTGGTTTGAATAAATATATTTTCGGCTGTGTTTATTGTTATGCCTTTTGAGGTATTGTAAATTATTGGGTTTGGTTGATGTCCTGACTGTTTGAGATGTTCAGAAAATTCTGATTTATTTCTATCATATTTGAAATCACTAATATGTTCAGAAAAGCTATTAGAAATTTGACGCCCAGATTTTCCTATGTATACACTGTTACAGTCACAGGTGAGTTGATAAATGCCACTTTTATCATATTGGTTGGTTTTGTTTAGGTTAGAGTTATTGATATATTTTTTGATGTTATTGTTAGTGCTGAAGGCTACCTTTAATTTGTGTTTTTTGAAGATAATGGTAATTCTATTAATTCCTTTCTCTGTGTAGTTGAACTTCCATTTGGTTTTGATATCTGAATTTGAATTAGGATAATTACTGAGAGTGGATTTGTTGGTAAGTTGTGATTTTTGTTTTTGAAGGATTCGGTAAACTAGTGAATGGGAGTAACCATTGGAAACGGCAAGTTGTTTGATGACGTTAAGTTCATTTTTGAAGTTCTTTTTGCTGAGAGGTATATGAAGTAATTTGTAGATAATACTGTTAAAAGCCGCTCTTTTATGAATTGTAGGGTGATAAGAATTATTTGGAATGATTGCATCAGTATGCGTAGGTTTTCTGTAAATTTTGTATTCAAAATGGTTATGTTTGTTTTTTGTGATATTAATATCAAGGTAGTTTATGTTTTTATTGATTTCATGCTCTATGAGCTCTATTGAGCTGAGAATGAATATTATTGAGATTGGGAATCAAACCAAGTGAAGGTGAGTTAGGATCTTGTTAATATATTATGAGGATGTCTCCTACATATCGACAATAGAACTTTATGCTGATGAGATTTTTGAGTTGGCTTATTATTTTATCATCATTGTGTTGTAAGAAAATTTTAGACATAAAACATGAAATAGGAGAACCCATTGCTAAACCAACATTTTGAGAGTAGAATTTGTTATTAAATTGGAAATAGTTTTGATTGGAAACAGATTTGAGGACAGATGTAATTTGTTTGATATAATCAGAAAAAGCATTGTTATTTATTAAAATGGTTTTGGTAATGTTAATGGTTTCATTTACAGGTACATTTGTGTATAAGTTGGAAATATCTAATGATAGGAATTTTTATTGAGCACTTAAAGGGATTTTTTAAGTTTTTCAAGTAGATCATAAGAACTTTTTACATTGTAAGTTTATGAAAGTTGTAAATTATGCTGGAGTATTTTGGTTATATGTTTGGCTGCCTTATATGCTGGGGCATTTTGATAATTGACAAGTGATCGTATAGGGATGATAGGTTTATGAATTTTTGGTAGAGAGGTAAAGTTAGGTGATTTCGGATTCATATTAATAAATTTGGAAATATCTTTGAGAGGAAATATTGTTGTTATTGATAAAATCCATAGTTTTTGAACCGTAATCGATATGATTGATGAGAACAATGGTGTTTCCTTTATCTGTTTTAACAATGAAGATGTTATCTTTTTTAAATGTATTATTGAGTTGCTTGAGGATGATGTGTTCTTTTTGGTTTATTTTGTTACTATGGTTATTTAGAATGATTTTATGTATTTGGTTGGCAACGAGATGCCTAGTTTGATTTTTTATTTCAGGATCATTATGATTAATGGCTTTTTCACTGTCAATTATATAAGAATGGACTTTGTTAGTAAGAGAATAGTCAAGGCAATTGAATATGTAACCTTTCTGAAGTATAGAGTCTTCTTCTTGAGTGAGTTTGAGATTTGTTAAGTTTAAGATTCTAGGGTGGAATTTGTGGGCTTGTTGGGTGGTTGAAGTATTGATAGGTTTTTGTTGTTTGATAAAATTGTCATCCGCCTCGGTGGCGTAGTTGGCTAACGCGCTAGTCGTGTTGAGCTCGACCGCCGAGGATGGGGAGATCGAGGTTCGAATCTCGGTCGGGTGAACTGGGGGTGGTTTTTCCTAAAATGGTTTTCCACTCTCCCTCCACGCAAATGCGGGTTCACTTCCTCTAAATTCAACCCTCCCAATTCCTAATCCATTAGCGTAATTAGTACTTAAGCGTATAACCCGAACGGGTAGTAAGACGCGGTGCTAAATAAAATAAAAAATAAAAAGATAAGATTGTCAATTTTGTTTTTGAGAGTGTGATGTTTTCTAATTAATAAATTATTGATTTTTTATCGGATACGGAGTGATATGTTTTTCCAAATGACTGGGTGGATTGAATTACTAAGTTCAAGGTGTAAATGATATGCTTGCATATTAAGAAACTGTTGTTTTCTGTGTAAATATGATAGTTCAGTCTTAACCCTGGCATTTTGAACAGGTTTACTAAATTTACTGATTCTGAAATTATTAGATTTATAATTGATTTGGGCAAATTTAGGTGTAACATCATTGTGTAACTCTTGAAGTCAGAAAACAAGTACTACAGCTAAGAAATAAATTCAATTTTACTTTTCAAATTTAATACTTTTTCTGTCATTTCTCAAGAGTAATACATTAATATTCAATATATGCATAGTCGCACCATCCTTTGATTCTTTCAACTTAGTTTTAAGCATAATTGACTCAAATGTATATTTTTAAATGTACCTAATTTTTAGATGTTTGTTACAATTTCAACATATTCATAGTTAAAATGTATCATAACTTGTAATTAATATTAACAAATCTTTTACAAATATCGATTAAATATTGTACATATATATTATATTTATATTACATATTTATGTTTATTTCACGTCAATCTGGTACAACTTGTCCAACTTAAATTCACTTAAAATTGAATTTTATTTTTCTTACTACAATAATAATTCATTTATTCACAAGTAATACTATTTTTATAATTTAAACTAAATGTAAATTAAAATATGTTTTTATAAAAAATTAAAACTTCGTATTAATTTTATTTGGCTTGTATAATATATTTAAATTCAATTTACAACAGAATTTATTATTATATATTTCTCGACATTAATTTACACTTTTACGTTAGTAATTATTAGCAATTTATAAATTTTTATAAAGAATAAGGATTATTGCTGTGAGCACATTTTTTTTAAAAAAATCTACAAATATAACGTAATCAAGACTGCGGGAGGTGGGTGAATGCTTATTTTTGCTTTCAAATAAGGGGGAAGGGCCAAAAATGTGCTTACGTATAATACTTGAACGCCCTTAATAAATTGTGTTATTTGTACTGGACTTTAGTTCACACGACCACCGCTGCGGGTCCAACCACTATTGACAATATTATTTTTGTAAATAATTATTCTAATTGTATCTGCAAAGCAATATATTATTTATTTTAGCATATAAAAAGGTTTTTGCTAAATACACTATTTAATACGGCAATATCTTTATCAACTCATGTACCCATCGAAATGTATTATATTTAATTCAAGACTACAACTGTACAATAAATATAAACATATTCTAAATTGTTTAGTGAAATTCTACTAAAAAATCTATTTTAAAATATCAATAAACGACATTTTATTGAATTATTAAAAATCGTAGTCACAATTAAATGCTCTTTAACTTTACATTTTTTGATCACAAGTTTATTTGTGTGAATATATTAAATACATAATATTTTGATTAAAATTACTTGGAAAACAAAATTGTACTATTTTATTGTTTAGTGAGGTAAAATTTAACATTCATTTAAGTTGGAAAGTTTTAAAAGTGTCAAAGATTTAACTAAGAAAATCTGTACATAGGTTAATTTAATTTGTTTCTCTTCATCTAAATCTGTCCTATTTCTCAATTTCAATGAATACACCAGCCTTGATGGCGCAGTAGGCAGCGCGTAAGTCTCATAATCTTAAGGCCGTGAGTTCGAACCTCACTCAAGGCATAATTTTATTCTTTGATTTAATGAGAATCGTATGAAACCCTTTTAATTTTGTTCACGCATACATTAAATATAATACGTTTATAAATTATACTTGTAGAGATGCTTAGAGGAGTTTCAAATAAAAACATTACATCTGGCACTTATTTTTAAGAATAAAAAACACTTTAAAAGAAGCTGGTCTTGCTAGTCAAAACTAGGCAAGTGCTCAACAAACTGTTTCGCTGTGAATGTTAGTTTGAAAGAGACAGGCTGCAGGATACTAACCTTGCATTCCTGCCTTTCTTTAAGGGCGCTTGACAAAACAGATTTATAAAGTATACACAGATATTATGTTTATTGACTTAGTTAAATAATTCCTCTTTAATTAAGATACCAATAAAGTATTAGGTTTAGGTTGAACTTTTGTACGAATAAAAGTACGATGCAATTTATTCTGAGTCAAAAAGTTAAAGATTGCCCCGGGTGAGGATTGAACTCACGACCTTAAGATTATGAGACTTACGCGCTGCCAACTGCGCTACCGAGGCTGATGAAATTATCTTGAGAACTTCCTCTATTTAATAGCGAATTTTCAAAAATAAAAAACTACAGAATAGTTAAAAAGAATATTGGATGTATACTTTTTATTTTAATAAAAAATCACTATAGTTAAATCACACCAAAAATGACAACTAGTTTTCAATTTGCCCAACAATGCCTCCATGGTTGTTTAATGTTTTCATGGATAAGTGTATGAAGGCTGATTGTGATGACATGCTTGGTGTACAATTGGACAGTGTGAATGCGAGAGTGCTGTTATATGCAGATGATGCCGTATGAATGGCTGGGAAGGAAAGTGACATAGACAGAATGAATCTTCGTTAAAAGTCTCCAAAACTAAATATTGGTTTTTGATAAGGACGGATTAGGAAATGATTGTCAACTTAGTATTAATGGAAAATTGTTAGAACAAGCGAATGAATTTGTGTATCTGGGTAAAATGTTCTGTAAAAATAGAAGAATTGATGGTGAAATCGAAAGATGAGTGAATGCATCTCGGAGAGTAGTTGGATGTATGTGGACTATTACAAAGAAAGATGTAGTATCAAAAGAGGCAACGATGGCAGTATTTAAACGTGTGTTAACGCCAACATTGTTCTACGGATGTGAAGCGTGGGTTTGCCAGGAGAAACACAAGATCAAGGTGAATGCGGTTGGAATAAAATATTTAAGAAATGTGCGTGTAAAAACTTGTATGAACAGAGTCAGTAGGAGTGTGGTTTGAAAGGAAATCCAATAAGTCAATGTGAAAGAAGTGTCTTACGGTGGTTTGGACATATTTGGAGGATGAGTGTGGATCGGGTAATGAAACAAATATATCAAGGTAGTGAATGGATCAAAAGGAAGAGTTAGGCCATGTAAAAGGATACCCCGGGGGGTGAGGATTGAACTCACGACCTTAAGATTATGAGACTTACGCGCTGCCAACTGTGCTACCGAGGCTTATGATAGTATACTTAGCACTGCCTCTACTTAATGGCAAATTTAAAAAATAATAAAAAAACCACAGAATAGTTAAAAAGAATATTGGATGTTACTTTTAAAAATAATATTGGATGTTACTTTTATATTTATTTTACTTTAAAGACATAATTCTGTGTACAGTGCGTGCTCAAATTATTTTAAAGTAAGTTAGCTAGTTGTAATCTAGTTTTAAAAAGGAAGGGGAAGAAATTATTTATTTCTTATTGAAAGTGCCACTATAAACTATGCCGTGTGATATTCACAAAACTCGGTGATTTATATAAGATTCACTATATAATCGGCTAGAACTAATGAAGAGAATAATAGGCAAGTCGATTGTATCGATAATTTCAGCCGTCCCTTCTTTATATCGTTAGCTAAGCCAATGAATGTTAATCATTATTATCTTCATTTATGTTCTTATTTGACTGTTTGTTGACCCTCTAATAATTTTAAGAACAATTTTAATTATATATAATTATTTATTACACTGACTTGATCAATTCATTATAACATTAGTAGGCAAGTAACACACTCTAAATTAAAGTTTGCCTGCTTTTATTTAGCATATCAGCCTAGAAAGATAATCAGAAAAACTAGACAACAATTTGAAATATAAGAAATAAGTTTCCAGAGTGGTCGTTAATTTACAAATAATATTCTTTAGCTATCCAACTCGATAATACAAATGGCACTCTCATATTATGTCACTATTAATTATGCTAATTATTTCATTCTTGTATCCATTTTATTATGTCAAGCGATGTCTAAATTAAGTAAATCCATACAAATATTTATCCCGAACGGGTAGTAAGACGCGGTGCTAATAAAAGTTATACAAATATCGACCAACCTCGCTATGTTATTACTATAATACACCGCGTCTTAATACCCGTGCTGGCTCCCCAAATATTACGACGCTAATCGGGTAGGCTTTGGGCAGGGATAGCTCCAAAATTTCCCAAATAATCCGTAAAATGTACGAACAAATAACAACTTTTACGATAGCTTTGATTTCCTTACAATTTTAACAAAATATCTAAATCTGTTTTGTTAAACGAAGGAATAAATTTTTTTAACTAAATTTATCAAGGTGTTTGGTACCTCAACTTACAAAATTAATGAATAGGGCCCATTTCAGTGTGTGTGCAATTTTATGTTCTACTAATTCTTACTACGGCATTTGTATTAAATTTTGATAATATATTCCTCAAATAGTTGGTAGATTTAGGTAGAGACGAAAGAGATAAAATTTAGAGTAAATGCAGTGGAATGTGCATGAAGTTAATATGAGTAACAATTTAGAAATAAGAACACTAGATATACCCAGCTTGGGTACAAACCCCGACCTCCCTGTCTGCAAAGAGCTTGACACTTATACCACGTTCTGATTTGCTTGATATATACTTTGATCAACAGTGACGCATCGAAAGTTTAAATAAATAAAACGTAGAAATTTCACTTCAAGAGCAAATATCATAGAATTTTGTAAATTAGTTGTAGGTACAATACTTTGAGCTATCAAAGTGGATTACAAAATGCTAACAAAATTCCGTTGAACAGGATTATGTGCTTTTTATACACTTCTCAAAAATCTTAACCATAATGGGCAGCAAGTTGTGTTACAAGTTTCAAACATCTTCTTGAAGAAAGGGATTGGTGAAGACAATGGGTCACAAAGTGTCACTCACTGTGCTAATCGCTTGCCTGAGTCACTTGTAATAGCAAAGATATCTATCTACCTTTACTTGCTGCAACAAAGTTACCCGAGCTCTCGGCCTTGTACTTGGAAGTATCCTCTATCACCCCCTTCCCCTCACTTTCCGCCTTAAAAACAACACTGGTAGAAAATAAGTTTCTTAAGAGTCATCTTGTTAAAAATAAAATGTTTGATTGATGGGAATTTTTATGTAAAAATGACGTAACTCAAGTTAACCAGCCACATTGCCGAAAGTTACTTTTTTTTTTGTTCAATCGTTTGTGCTAACTAGCCCACCACATATTGAAAAATACAACATAACAAAATTCTATTTACGTCAATCCATTGTGCTCCTTTTGTGCTGATATGTGCCAGAACATTAACATTTATGCTTTAAAATTTGACATTCTATAGAACATTTAATGTGGCAGGCCAACTTGAGCCTTCCCTATGACATAAACTGTAGAAAATTTTAATTTAAGCTGGCCCACCACATTTTGAATAAAATCACTGTAACAAAATTCTGTTTTCATCATTCGTTTGTGCTTATTTTGTGCTAATATTTACCCGAACATGAACATTTGTGCTCTAAAATTATACCTTAAAGATAAAATTTAATGTGGTGGGCTAGCTTGAGCTCAAGTTAGCCGACCACTATGGGCGGATCCAGTTAATTTCCATAGGGGGGTCGTAATTATAAATAACATAGTTACTTACAATGTTAGATTTATGTTTAAAGCCATTTAATAGTTTCTCATTCATATTTGATCTTATGTATGTTTTAAACCGTGGTCATCCTATCCAATTTTTTGGAGTGACCTCCAGCAATTTTTTAAGCTATTTTAGAAGCTATGAGTATTCTTCGCCTTGATTTTTTTTATTGTATTCTTTTATAAGCCATTTAAAGTGTTACTCACCTAGAAATTTTTGAAATTTGGATGCACCTATAAGCTATTTAGAGTGATCCTCCCCTTAATTTTTTACGATAATTAGATACATCCATAGCGTTCCTCCTCTGGCTTTTTCTGCCAGTTGGATGCCTCTTGTCTATTAGTTATTTGATGCGGTCTTTGCCGGCAAATTGTTGACAATAGAATTCATCTATAAGTCATTCGGAGTTTGATTTACGGCCACCTTTCAGCTTCAAATTCGATAATATTAGAGGATTTGAAATATATCGGGGGGGAGGGGGGATTTATTCCTGGGGGGAAGAGTGACCCACAGTGTCGCTGCTCCTGCTGTCCACACATAATCTTTATTCGGTATGAATTGCTTTCAGGCTATTATTAGTCTTCTTAGACGTGTGGTAGTGTACCGTCTCTATGTGGTACAATGTTCGTTACTCGCAATCATCACAAATATTCCTACATGAAAATTAAATAAACGTGGACGAATAACGCACGTATNTTAGTCTTCTTTGATGTGTGATAGTCTACCGTCTCTATGCGGAACAATGTTCGTTACTCGGTATGCACGACAAATATTTGTACATGTGTGTACGACAAATATTCGTACATAAAAACGAATATTTTTTCCACACTTGCGTTAGTCGTATCGAAAATTGAATAACGTGTGGATCCGGATTAAGAGGTGCCTGCGTGTAAAAAGATAAAAAATTGTATAATTTATCTGTGTCGTAATTTCTTTCTAAAATTTGAACTTTCATTTTTTATTAATTTTCTAACTTTCACAGGTGGGTTGCTGCACTTCATTATTCACATTAGAAAATAAGATGCTAGCCAGGTATTAAGGACTGTGGTGAGAGTCACCTCCGGTCCAACAATAGCGTCCTAAAAGCTGTTAAGGGGGGTGGCTTTCTTTCCTTGTCTTAGACCACGCTAAAGGTCCGGGGGACAGTTAGGTTCCTCCATGTTGGATCTTGAGGACCAATGGGAGTGTTTTCCTGATGTTTAAAAAAAATATCAGTTGATTTCAATTAGGAGACTGGTTACTCCTGTCTCGCCGGGTTTGAGCCAAGGACGCTCCCGGGTCAACTCTTGGGAGTCAAGTTTTGTGAATCTTTGATCAAAACCTCGCGTTAACCGCGCGGGTATTCGCCGCGGGTCGAATTAGTAGTATGGGAAAAAGAATCAGGCGTGATAGCTAATAGTAATTAGATTACATCACGGCTAAAGCAATTAATATTGTGAATTTATCTTAAATCTGTCGACGGCCACTCTCACACTAACCAAGACGCGTGACGTGTATCGAGTGAAATATTAGAAGCCAACCAATATAATGAATAGTAATTTAAATATATGATTTCGTTAATTAATCTAACACACTAGCTAAAGAATTGGTGCAAGTGAATAATAAATAAGAATTTAAATAAATGAAATTTTATTATTTTAACCAACAACGCAGCCACTATAAGATCACTACAAAACTATAGATTGGACAAATAAACATTCATTCCGTGGTGACCTCATTTCATTTGCGAAGCCATTACGGTCATATACAGGCTGGCCACGAAAGCGAGTGGGTTAGCTGAGGTCCGTTTATGCGCGTAGCAGGGTCAACTGACCCTTTGACCCCCCCTCCCCTGAATCCGTGCCTGCCAACCACATATTTAAAAATCTAACATGACCAAATTCTATTCAAACCATTCCATAGAGCTCCATTTGTTCTCATATGTGTCAGGAAATTAACATTTGTGCCCTAAAATTAGGCATTTTATAGAACATTTAATGTGGTAGGCTAACTTTAGCTTTCCCTTTACCGTACGTAACCTGTAGAAAACTTGAGTTCAAACTGAGCCACAACATTTTGAAAAAATCACTGTAACAAAAACTTGTTTACACCATTTATTCATTTGGTCTTAGTTTGTGCTCATATGTGCCGGGACATTAACATTTGTGCTTTAAAATTAGACCTTTAAGAGAACATTTAATGTCGCGTGCTAGCTTGAGCTCAAATTGACCCGACACACCCGTTAAATGTTCTCTATATTGCCACTATATAGAGCACAAATGTTCATTTTTGGCAAATATGAGTGCAAACAGAGCACAGTGGAGTGACGTTAATAGAATTTTATTATGTTATGTTTTTCAATATGTGGCGTGCTAGCTTGAGCTCAAGTTGGCCTGCCACATTAAATGTTATCTAAAAGGCCTCGTTTCTCAGCACAAAAGTTCATATTCGTGCACATACGAGCACAAACGAAACAAAAATAATTACAATTATTATTTTAAAATGTGATGAGCCCGCTTGAACTCAAGCTTTCTACAGATTAGGCCTATGGTATATGGAAGGCTCAAGTTGGCCTGCCCCATTAAATATTCTCTAAATTGCCAAATTTTAGAGCAAAATTTCAATTTTCGGGCACATATGAGCACAAACGGAGCACTATGGAGTGACTTAGATAGAATTTTGTTATGTTGTGTTTTTCAATATGTGGCGGACTGGCTTGAGCTCAAGTTGGCCTGCCACATTAAATGTTATCTAAAAGGCCTATTTTCCGCCTCATTTTACAAAAAAAAGTTCAAATGTACACAGTCAATTATTGTGCTCCAGTTGTACAGTGTTAGCTTTCCCGCTTCGCTCCAACAGACGCACAAGTTCTCTTCCCTTCAGTACATGGTACCAATAAATCCGCCCCGCCTGACCCCGCCCCGCAGCAGTGGACAACAGACCCTACCTAAATCGCTGTAGCAAGCGTAATTTAATGACACAAGAACTTAATTTCGGGCATATATGAGCATAAATGGAGAACTAACGAATGGCATGGACAAATTTTGATTTCGAAAATGTGGTAGGCCAACTTGAACATCAAGTTAGACCGCCACATTAAAATCGTTACCACGGGCGTTATTTAATAGCACAAAAGCTGAATTTCGGGCACATATGAGCACAAACGGAGCACTAGCAATTTAATGGCATAAGAAAACTTAAGATTTCGAAAATATGGAGGGCCAACTTGAACATCAAGCTGACCCACCACATTAAAATCGTTACCACGGGCGTAATTTGATGGCACAAAAGACTTGACATTACTTTTAGTTGAAAAGTTTTAAAATTGACAAATGTTATAACTAGGGAAATGTGTATACAGGTCAATTTAATTAGTTTTATCTTCATAAAATGCGTCCTGTTTCTCATTTTGAAATATATCAGTCTCACTGGCGCAGACAGCGTGAAAGTCTCATGATCTCAAGGTCGTGAATTCGACCCTCACACAGAGCATAATTATATTCATTTATTCAAAGAAAATCGTATAAAACCGTTTTGATTTTGTTCACGCATACATTAAATATTAAATGTATATTAATTGATCCGGTAGAGATGCTTGGAAGAGTTATAGATTTAAAACATTCCATCCTGCACTTATTTTTAAGGATTAAAAAACACTTTTAAAAAATCCGGTCCCCCTAGCTAAAAATATCAAAATGGTCAACCTGAATTATTAGGAGAAAATGTTTTAAAGACACGGGCTGCAGGATACCAAACTTTTGTCGTTGCCGTTATTTAAGTATGCATCAGATATGTTTATAGACTTAGTTATAAAACTTATCTTTAATCAAGATGCAGATAGGGTATTGGGTTTCTGTTGAACTTGTGTACTAATAAAAGTATTATTGGTACGATGTAATTCATTCTGAACTAAAAAAGTAAAATAATGCCCCGGGTGAGGATTGAACTCACGACCTTAAGATTATGAGACTTACGCGCTGCCAACTGCGCTACCGAGGCTTATAAACTATTTAAAGCACTGCCTATACGAATTTTTGTACAACAATTGGTGCAAGAGTTTGTACAATATCGTGGTCACATACATTCATTAGATATAGAGACTTTTTACACGGCACGGATAATTGAATACCATATTTTAACGATACGCTGTTGTTTTATTGCCATTTTTATGGCTAAATAACGATAACATACGTGTATGAATAGTATTTACTATAAATACTTTCTACAAATTGAATTTACTATAAAATATATTTACTTTCATTATCATCAGTAAAGTGTATCAATATGACCGAGGATTAGTTTAGTATTGTATTTGTTGTTTTCTGTTTAATCAGTTGAGATTATCAATGTTTGGAGTGTATCCACCTAAAATTATAATGTATATTTGTTTTTTGTCAAGTATTGTTATGTTTATAATATATCAATCATTCACGTGTAAAATAAGCAACAGTCTAATAGATGGAGTTATAATATTTACAACTCAAAAGTTGTACAATAAAAATGGCCAATATAGGACGTGTTCTATTTCCTTGTGTACCCTATAATGATTTGTGCAAAGCAAAATATTGAACAATCTTGAACAACCTTGAACAATCTTGGGTGTTCTCACGTCACAATATTGTCGCCACAACATCTTGTAAATAAATTGTGACGTTTGTACAGAGTTTTAGACCAGAGGTCACCGCTGCGGGTACTATAAATCTTGACATTATTTATGTAAAAGGTTTAACTAATTGACTATACTGATGCAGTATATTATTTATTTTGGTGTATGAAAATGTTTTTGCTATAAAAACTATAAAAATGCTGACCTTAAATCGCGTTTGGTTTCAGCCTACTTTAATATGTCGATATTGATAGCAGCACGATCAGATTATTTTATCTAATCCAATACTACAATTGTACAATGAATTTAAATATATTTTTAAGTGTTTGAATGGATTTCTAATAACTTGCTCTAATAACGAAACTAGATTAAAATATTATAAATGATATTTAATTAAATTATTATAAACCATAATCCTAATCAAATGCTCATTAACTTTACATTTTTTGATCACCATCTTATTTGTTTGATAAAAATATTAAATACATAACCGATTAAAAGTGTTCATAAATAATGTCGTGTTATTTTATTTATGGTTACAATAAACTTGACATTACTTTTAGTTGAAAAGTTTTAAAATTGACAAATGTTATAACTAGGGAAATGTGTACACAGGTCAATTTAATTAGTTTTATCTTCATAAAATGCGTTCTGTTTCTCATTTTGAAATATATCAGCCTTACTGGCACAGACAGTGCGAAAGTCTAATGATCTCAAAGTTGTGAATTCGACCCTCTCAAAGAGCATAATTTTATTCTTTGATTCTAAGAGAATCCCTTTTGATTTTGTTCACGCATATATTTAATATTAAATGTATATTAATTGATCCGGTAGAGATGCTTGGAAGAGTTATAAATTAAAACATTCTATCCAGCACTGATTTTTAAGGATTAAAAAAATGTTAAAAATCCGGTCTTCCTAGCTAAAGTTGACCAATTGGTCAACCTGAATTATTATGAGAAAAAGGTTTTAAATACATGGGCTGCACGATACCATCCTTTTGTCGTTGCCGTTATTTAAGGATTCATCAGATATGTTTATAGAGTTTGTTATATAACTTATATTTAATTAAGATATAGATAGTGTATTGGGTTTCAGTTGAACTTGTGTACTAATAAATGTCTTATCGGTACGATGCAATTAATTCTGAATCAAAAAATAAAAGAATGCCTCGGGCGAGGATTGAACTCACGACCTTAAGATTATGAGACTTACGCGCTGCCAACTGCGCTACCGAGGCTGATAAAGTCCCTATAAGAACTGCCTATACTAACTATGAAATTTTCAAAACCAAAAAACAATGAAATATCTTAAAAGTCAGATTAATACATATTTTTTATTTTATCAAAATCAGAACTATAGTTAAATCAAACCAAAAACGGCACTTATAGTATGATTTTGGTAGGAATAACAGTAAAAGTTAGTTTCTTAAGTTTCAAAAAAAATATGAATATTTTCATACATGAAGTCATGCCAACTGCAGATTTTACTTTTGATATATATTATCAACATCTATAGACTAGCATAAATAATTTAATAAAATGTTATCAATATTGGCCGCAAAAAAAAAATTGTGAATTTTATCTAATGATCTTCCAGCCCAAATCAGGGTAAAATTTTCAATCTGTACAGAAAATTATTTACTTAAATTATTATATTTTTTTAAATTACAAAATAATCTTATTACTTTTTGAATGTTTACTAACTTTTTTTATCTTGATCCCTCAATTTCTCGATATTCTGTCAAAATAATTGAACACAAATATTTTGATAAAAAATTTGTCGGCGTTTCATGACCACCTGAAAAAAAAAATGCTTTCGCGATGCCTGTTTGTATCTCGGACTAGAACAAGTGTATTGTAGCCTGTGTAAATTAGTACCAACAAAATTCTGATCTGTAAATTTATTGTGTGTTTATGTTGTTTCAATTTGAAAATTACAGCGACGACAACGAAACATATATATTAATAAAATGAAGAGTTTGTGTGTTTGTTTATCATAGGCACTGCCTGATATTTACCTGATGCTGAGGCCTGAAATTTAAAAATTAGTAGCCCCCTGTTCATGAAAATGTGTACCCCAAAGCCGGTATTTTAAAATTTGTATTAGATTCTTTTAATTAATTAAAAACTGGGTAAGAAGACACAAAATGAAGTTTTTTCTACCAGCATTTTGGTGGGAAAAAAGTGGGAAACTATATAGGAAAAATACCCTCAATAGGCCCAACAGGGATTCAAGCCCCGATGTCTCAGTTACTAGCAGAATAGTTCAAATTGAAAGTGACGCCTTTGACTATTCGGCCATTGAAGCTGGTCAATTAATTAAGGTGTTGAATTTTGGTGTGACATTCTCGCGGATGAACCAAAGTAAAATTTCACGCTAAGTATTTTAAAACAAAATGTATTCCCAGCAAAAAATAAGTAATAGTAATTTTCAAACGCGTTCTTTTGGGACCGTCAGCAACGAGACTACAAATAAGTACCGGAACACTGATTAGGGCCAGTTTCATAGTCAGACTTAGTACGCCTCAAGTGCGGTGCTATACTAAATACAAGACGTCACCTACCTGAAATTGAATGGAATGGGCCAGTTTTTATGCGAAACTGGCCCATTCCATTTTGGTCTAGGTAGGTGTCGTCCTGTATTTAGTATCGACTCGCACTTTAGGCGTGCTAAGTTTGACTATGAAACTGGCCCTTAGAGTATTTTTTACAGGTCCAGTTGATTGGGCACTCCTACTTTGAAGTGGCCATTAAAACCTAATGTCATAAATGTCAGAAAGTAGGGGAAATGGATGATTACGAGAGAGTAGGGGAGTGATTTCCACTTCCAGATCCCACCATGACGAATGGTTGAAGGCCACTATGTGGTTGTTATTCTCTTTTCACAAAGTGTCCGACTAAAACGTGATTTGAGGAAATCTCCATCATTAACCTTCACTTACGTAGAGAACACAAGGTAATACGTTAAGTTCTCTCTCACTGATGACTCACGAGTATGTTGTCCGACACATACTCAAATCATTAGCACGTATGACTAATAAGCATGACCGAAAAATGTATCAATAAAATTGAGGCTTCCTATTTAATGTGGGGGTGCAGAGAACGTGAGTTAAGGGCAATATGTTTGCAGTTTTTATAGCAAAACACTTTTTTTTAAATAAATAAATAAATTCTGTGGAAACAAGATGTTTAATTTTATTCGCATGGTGATATCACCAGTTGTTGAATATCTGCCATTAGCACAACGGTATTGAATTAGAAACTTTTTAGATGAAGAGAAAAAGTTGTCATTTAATACCACCATGACACCCTTGATATATATTCAACAATTGTTGATATCACCATGTGAAGAAAATTAAACTCTTTGTTTCTACTGGAGCAGTATTTGATTTATTTTGGTCAAAAAAGTTTTGATATAAAACCTGCAAAAACACTTACCTTTTCTCGAGTTACTTACATTCGCACCTTGAGTAGTAAGGTGCAGTTCACACTATATTATATGTATACATGAGCGTCCCGATTATCCAAGAACCGATGATCCTAGGTTCTGTATTGCGGTAGCCAAGGTGGTAGCACAATTTATGTCTAGAACAGTCTTCCACAATTGGTGTTCTGTGGCAAACTGGTGTGCCGCAGCAACGAAATGGATGTGCCGTTCGGTCACAGCTAATGATGTGAAAAAAGTATCGATACTTTACTAATATTGATATTTTCCTTTCGATACTTTTTCCCCGATACTTTTACTGATATCAATACTCACACTCCGGTATAGAATCGTTATCTAAAGAAACAACTTTTTTGTTATCTTCACTCATGTTGATATTAATTGTTTACTATGGTTAAAGAAGGGTACAAAATAGATTGAAGAAAAATATTACAAATCATATTTAGCTATTAAGGCGATTTATTGTTTTGCAACTTTCTTTTCGAAGACGGTTTGTTCAAGAATATAAGCATGTTGATCAAATCATACTTTTTATATACACACCTCTTCTATAATTTTAACATTGATCAAATATCGATAAAATTGACATTTTTCAATAGAAAACTGTCGGCTTCAGAACAAAAAATAAGAAAGTGTAACAACTAATAAACATCTATACATTATCTTAGAAGGGGTGTTGAAAATATTAACATAAACACTCCACTCGTTCTAGAGAAAGCTGATATTTACAAACGTCTGGTTTTTCCGGAAAGCCTGTCCGGTAGCTAGCGCCATCTACGGTTTCCGTGATCCATCTGTTCTTGTTGGCGCGGAAGGATAATTTGGTCGGTTGTGAAGCCACGCCACGCCTTTCACCATTCCGCCACCCATCCCACAAAATAGGTTTTAGAGTTGCACTCGACAGGGCCAAGGGCCTTAAAAACACTTTCTATCAGCTACATTTTCATAGATGTTTTTAAAGTTGGAATGGTAAAACCTTCTATACCATCCAACATGCAATACTATATATCATATCTTCCAGGTTCCAACACATAAAATGGACGCGATAGAGCTAACTAAACTATAATAAGGTTAAATCATTAGAATTTTCAGTGTTTTTATAAATATAAAAATACAATTATGATGCAAAAATTGAAATTAAAAAAAAATTCCCGATTAAAATTTCGATACCGATATTTACTGTTATCGATACTTTTCTTTCGATACTAGTATGATATCGATATTTTTCTTCCGACACTTTTAATGAGTATAGTATCGATACTTTTCTCGACCCGCCTCGGTGGCGTAGTTAGCTGACGCGCTAGTCGTGTTGAGCTAGACTGCCGAGGACGGGGAGATCGAGCCTCGAATCTCGGTCGGGAGAAATGGGGGTTGCTTTTCCTAAATGGTTTTCCACTCTCCCTCCACGAAAATGAGGGTTCAGTTTCTATAATTTCAACCTTCCCAGTTCCTAATACATTAGTGTAATCAGTACTTAAGCGTATAACTCGAAAGGGTAGTAGGGATAGATACTTTTCTTTCAATGCCACATCCCTACTCACAACCCAGAGTGCCACGAGTCGTTGTTCAATCATAACACGAATGAAGTTGGTACGAGCGACAGCCACGCATCGTCCACATTTCTTACCTACGCTTATTTACTAATATTTTAAATACATCTGACAAAATCAAAAGCTTACGCGTGAAATTGAAGTTATGGTTTGGACGAATTGAACGAAATGTTTCCAAATGTTAAAGAAACGGGCACAGAAAAAGAGCTTCAACCTTTAATCTTGGAATATTTGAAGTTACTCCAGAGAAATATTAGTCTATACTTTACTAATTCTGATCTACCACACAACCGTTGGACTGGGTGTGTAAAATACGTTTTCTGCTGCCGTGGAGCGTACCCGAAGCAAAACAGTATATATCGCAAACAATCATGGCTTTACATCCTATCGTGTTTAGTCACTAGTTTTTAGTAAATTATGTTTGTTCGCTTTATTTATTATGCAGTTACCTTTTTATGAGTGTTCTTTAAGTGCAATTACCCTTCTCTCTTCATTTTTCTAATGTTATTCCGTACAGTCCGAGTTTTAGTAAATCCGAGATGGTCTCAACAACATTTAAAAGACATTATTATATTTTACTACTAGGCCTATCCATTCATTAAATTAAGTCCGCCTTAAATCAATGTTTAATAAAATTAATTATGTGAATTTGTTAACATAGAAATAAAAGAGAATGTGTGTTTGAGTGTGTGTTTATTCCGAAGACTCCCTAAACCAAGAAACTATAAACTTGAGATTAGTTGTAGACGTTTAGAAATCTCACTTTATTGAGCAAGTGATTTGATAGTTTAAAATATTTTTCATACAAAATGTAGGTGAAAGGTTTCATCAACATGTTCATGATCGACCAAAACAATTTTTTTAAACTTTTACCTCCATCCCCACCCCCCAGACCCCAAATGAAAAGTTAAAACTAGTTTATTTTTATTGACGTTTTACGTAAAAATTCTTACTTTGAGAGGGAAATATTAAAAGTAGAAATTTATCCTTCCTCTAACAAAGTAATTTTTCTTTCCTTTGTAATATCCTATTATTTAAAAAAAATACTCTTTTAATGTTATTTTACGAGGAATTAAATTACACTGACGTGTGTTGTCCATTTTTAAAGTCCATTTTAAATTAATCTGTGATAGAATTCAATTCAAGATATATTTATTATTATTATTATTATTATTATTATTATTATTATTATTATTATTAATTAGCACAGTGTCTTACTACCCGTTCGGGTTATACGCACTTATGCTAATGTGTAATGGTAGGGTGATTGTGAGATGAAATGGAGGACCTACAGTATTAACGTGGAATCCGAACCACGGTGGAGGCCTGGTATTACACACATTCACAAGTTGTGATCAATACACGTCTTGTCAGAGGTGAAGGAAGGGTTTGGCAATCGGATAAATCTGTGTTGGGAACGAGGATTGAGCCCCGGACCCCCAGCACAGAGGTCTGACACCTTAGCCCTAGACCACCAGGTCACCTTCAATCTGCAAATTAAAGATAAAACTTTTCTTTAGAAGGGCAGAATTTTCTTGCCAACGGCCATTTTCAATACTTTCTAATATAGTTTTATATTTATAGTAAATTAAGGAAAATATACTACGCAGAGTCGAAATTAAATTATAGTAAATAGCAAATCAACAATAAACTAGCGAAAAATTGTGTTTAATAAGATGGTTTCAGTAGGATTCTTTGTAACTAAGACTGAGAATATATATTTCAACATCATTTTAAAACCAGTTTTTTTTTCTCATTGTATTGATGTGAGTTTTTTGTTCTTAAACTCATATGATGAAGCACGTAAACTTCCTCATAATTGGGTATATATTATATAAACGTAAAAGATGCTTAAATAAATTGCAGTTGAATTACAGTCCAATTTTAATAAAAAGGGTTGACAGCCAGAAACGTTACTATATATACTTTAATGTATACATACGTCAACTCATCTAATCTGAAGATATTACTGTTGATAGGTATTATCTATATTTATAAAATAACACTGACAAAATAGTAAAATGTCACCAATTTTGGCAGCAAAACAATTAATATTTTCTAGAAGCTTATCTTCCTATGAAAATTGGACTGCATTCATGAACGGTTTGAACGGGTCTAATAATGGCGCTCAGTGAAAAGGTAAACAGAGCCTGTAACTTGATACTGTCAAGACTCACTTTACATTTTACTACCTGAGCTTATCAATGTGCACACAAGACAAAAGACGTCAGCCTGCCACGAGCCAGTGTTTGCGCGCATGCGCTAGTCTCGTACCACCACGCGATGTCTTCTCTACCAACATATGGGTGGGGAGAAGGGGGAGAAACTACAGCAGGTGACTACTCTCGACGGCTGGGAAAAGGAGTAATTTGTTCCCTCATATGAACTATTATACCTCACATGAATACCGTGTCCCTGAACTGAGGGAACAGTTCATGCTGGATTGTAAAGCACACGTGTGATGGTTCACACCCAAGATGACATAGGTGCGTTTATCTGAGGCGTCGACGAACCTTTTCAATATTTTTGTTAGCATCGCGTCTTACTATCCGTTCGGTTATACGCCTATGCACTAATTACTCTAATGTGTTATGGATTAGGAAAGTTGAACGTAGAGGAAGTATACTCGTATTTACATTCAGGGAAAACAATCCTCAGTGCACCTGACCAGGATTGAACCTTGATCTCCCCGTCATTGGAAGTCTAGTATATCGCAAGAGTAGCGCCTTAGATCGTGAGGCCACCAAAGTGGGTAACTTTAACTACCCGTTCGGGCTATACGGCTATGTAGTATATACACTAATGGTTTTAGGGATGAGGAAGGCTATATTTATAGAGAGTGTACCCGAATTTGCGTTAGGGCAGAGGGGAAAACCATTTTTGAAAACCCACTCCTAGAAGACCTGACCGAGATTCGAACCTTGATCTCCCCATCTTCTGCAGGCCAGTCCAACACGAGAGTCACGCCTTAGACCATTTGGCCACTGAAGTTAAGGTCAAAAGCAGTAAAGACTCAGAGCATGGGGAAAAAAAAATCACTCCTACCAAAGTCTTTAACTATGACTTTGAGAGTGTACTATATATTTAGTGTGTGCACACATTAGTGTGATAAAATGTTAGGGATTGTAGAGAGTCCAAAATGAACACATTTTCTTTTTGTAGCCTTCGTATACCTAGAAACTTTATAAGTTTGGTGTAATCTTATATGATAGGGCCATATTGTAATCCGTCAAATTTAGATTGACACCTTACAAGTTGAAAGGAGTGTACAGTAGCCCCATGGCTTTTTTGGTGCTGACTGACAGCTGACGGTTTTGAAAAGCTAACAGACCAAATTATGTATCCCTACGCCGAACCGTATGATCTGAAAAAAAACATGTGTTTAGGAGCTGTTACTTCTGACAGTAAAAATTTAGGTATATACCTAAATGTTGACTGTCAGAAGTCAGCTGTGAACTGTCAGTCAGCACCAAAGAAGTCATGGAGCTACTGTAAGCTACAATAATAGGGAAAAACTATTCTACATTCAGGACACACAAATTATCTTTGATGGGTGCGCCAAAACATTCCGCCACGCTGTCATACCTTCATCAACGTAGGTAGTTGCCACGTGCTACATGAAAATAAGGCTGAACTGTAAAACTGCTATGCTCTGAACTGTAATCACAATTAAATGTTTATATGGGTGACTATACACCAGTTTTATTTGATCCGTGTAACCTATAAGGTCCTTTGGGTCGGAAGATGACGTTTCCGACCATACAGTATGTGAATTATCCTGTAAAATAGCAAACTGGCCTTGCATTATTCCACCATGGTAAAGCCTTTATCAGGGGTTTATAACTTGAAAGTGGGTATGTAAGGAGCGCTAGTTAAGTGCAGTAGTTTTGCAGTTTTTAGAGTATAATTTTTTTGTTTTGTCAAAATAAATAGCGTATTTCTCCAGTACAAGCATAGTTTAATTTTCTTCACACGGTGATATCAACAGTTGTTGAATAACTGTCATTAAGATGGAGGACTTAGATGAGAAACTTTTTAAATTAAGGAAAAAAGTTGTCATTAAATTCCAGGACACCCTTGACAGATATTCAACAACTGTTGATATCACCATGTGAAGAAAATTAAACTCCATGTTTGTACTGGAGCAATATTTGATTTATTTTCACCAAACAAAATGTTTATATTATTAAAACTGCAAAAACAATACTGACCTTTTTTCATGTTCCCTACACTACCATATTAAAATGCCCAAAAGGCCAAAAATGAATCCACGAGTCTAGTGGCGGACTGAATCATAATTGGTTACCGGTCTCATGGGGCTAAGGGTTCTGGGTTCGATTAGGTCACCGGGGTTTGGTTAGTTAGGCTTAAGTTAGGTTTAATTAAGTATTTCTACTGGTTCCACACCCTCATACTCACTATCACCATCATCTAATTTCATCGGGACATGGAAAGAGCCCCAACGATAAGGATGCACAATTAGTACTTTCGGGTGTCCCCTAGGCAACGCTACAGTAGCCCCATGGCATCTTTGGTGCTGACTGACAGTTCACAGCTGACTTCTGACAGTCAACAGTTAGGTGTATACCTAAATTTTGACTGTCAGAAGTGGCAGCTGCTAAACACATGTTTTTTGCAGATCATATGGTTCGGCGTAGGGATACATAATTTGGTCTGGTAGCTTTTCAAAGCCATCAGCTGTCACTCAGCACCAAAGAAGTCGTGGGGCTACTCTACATTAGTACTGGCTAATCTTTCCACAAAACTGGGCTACGATTTATGTAGCCCAGGCACGCATATATATATATATATAGTTTGCTAAGGTGTGTAAGGAAATAGGACTCACGAATTCATATACTACTATAAAAATTGAGCGTAAATAAGTTTATTATTGAATGAACTAAAGTTGGAACCTTCATGGATTTTCCCCACGCAAGTCAAAACATTCAATTTTTCGGCTAAAAACACATCAATTTTACTAAAGTAGATTACTTTTCCGAGAAACTTCGTTGGTTAACGAAAATAAAAGGCATCGTGAGTTGCCAGTTGGAAACCCCTGGATTTGTTGGCAGGGTCATAGCTATAAAATGTCACCTTTCAGCGTACAGTAAACAAAGTTTAGGCCCTAAATGTCCATGCTTGTCTCCTCTAAAACACATTCATTTACACCACGTATAGTCGATATTCAGTCGTCAGCCAATCTCCCATTCGAAATGAATTGCTTGTTATTCTTATATACTGGGAGATTGGTTGACTCCATAGGCCAGGCTATAAATGCAGCCCTTTGTATTGAATTGCAATTAACACCCCCCTCCCCCCTAGATTTTCTTTGGCCATGCTAATAGTTATCCCCGGATGTATCAATAGACCAGTTAACTCGATAGTGCGCACCGTTTCGCAGGAGCTATTGCACTGTCTGTAATATAACCCGCATCAGTGACTGTGACCGCACTTCCGGTCGGCTCGGGAAGGCCATAATGTACCAGAGGACTCTACACAGGGCTGCCACTATTTTATAACTATAGAATTCCCTATGTTTTCCGGGTTTTTCAGAAGGAATTCCTATCTTTACAGGCGAGTTGTATTGAAGAAAATAGTAGGCCTTCTAAAATCTTATTTTTCATTAAAATGACTAAGTGTCAAGTCATATAACTTATGTTTGAAAATGTATGATTTAAGTTTGAAGGGGGGACACCTGTTCTGGTGCTTTACAGCCCTTATTTAAGGTGGGGATGGGATGAACGTGAGAAAAGGCCAGTGTTTCTGCAATTTTTATAACAGAACTTTTTTTGGTCGTACTCTTTTAAGAGTACATGTAACTGTTTTTGAGGTGGAAAAATAACGTACTTTCATTTTTCACTTACTATGACAAAATGTACTCTTTTTTTAAAAACTTTTCATGATTTTTAAGTGTTTTCTCTATAAAATGTTGCCAGCCGGGTGCCATTATTATGTCGCTTGGCTGGGGAAGTGTAATACTTTGCAATCTTTGATGATATGTGCAACAAACATTGATTTTAGCCTGGCGGCCAGTAAAATCAGCCCGCTCAAAAGGCCCTGGCTAGAACACTCACAAAAATTAAAATGTGAATAAAATTGATAGCCTTCCCCCACCCCGCCCTTAGCCCTCCCTATACCCCCTTAAACACCGGTCATTATTTTTAGAATGCACTCTCTTTGAAGGACCGGCGATGGTAGCCCTATCTGCTTTTTACTCTTCATAACATCTTGATCTACATCACCCAAGAACTTCCCCTACTTCTAGTTTTCTCGCTCTCCTAAGTTTCCTCTTCTTGACAAAACGGGTTAACAAGAAGAACCTGTTTCTTTGAGGAATTCCAACATGGTTGTTCGTGGTACCGACCACATCTCGTAGTCATCCGTGTGACCTTTGGGCTCGAGTTTAACGAGAACGAGGCATAGCCTTCGTCAACCTCCCTTGGATCCGTTACAGTCCCAACTGTAATTTCGCCAACATGTTCGTTTTATAATTTAATGATTATACCAGAGCAATGTATTGAAGGATTTTTCGAGGGCTCGAACACCCCTACCCCAAACTGAAAGTATTTTTAATCATGTAGTCCTTCTTATTGCCTAGGCTTGCGGCTTGTTATTAGTATACATATTTGTTTTTATCACCACGCCTTACTACCTATTCAGGTTGTGAGTATCTTATTATTATAGATCAAATAGAATCCAAAAGAGCAACAACCCTAATTATTATGGAGGTAGAAATTAAATAGGGTTAGAGGCACAACCGTCTCTGGATAAATCTTTCAGTTAAACTAATCATCGTTGAATAATGACACCTTGACAGTTACAATTATTTTTGTCTGTATTTTTTAAATAGTTATTATATCAACAGACTATACATTTATATCTCTTCCTTGTAGGGAGTTAGGATGTTCGTGACTCTTGGTCGTCAGAATAACCGGCAGCGAGAGATATAGAAGAGTTTTTGTAACTTTCTTCGCGATTTTAAAATACCAGTCTCCCATTGGCTCAAATTAAAACAAGGTGACGAATGGCAGGAAGGCGTTACGACTCGGTCCGGCCGAGGTTTTATTTTAAAAGTGGCCGGATCGAGCTAAAAGGGGCACAGTCCAGTTCAATTTTCATATAACTTTGTTCTAATTTTGTGTGAGTTATTTTCAAACTCTGCTTAAAAAGTGTATTACTTTGGCTTATTTTTTTAAACTCTGTAATAAAAATAACAACGCAATGTAAAAACAATTAATTTATTTTATCCTAACATAACTATTGATTTAAGTGAAGAATAACAATCGGGACACGGTAATTGAACCCATAACCTTTGGATTTCAGGAATTGTTTACGCGCAACACGGAAGTGGAACCAACGGCTTTATTTCTCCTTCGCCCGCCTCGGTGGCGTAGTTAGCTAACGTGTTAGTTTCGTGTTGAGCTAGACTGCTGAGGACGGGGAGATCGAGGTTCGAATCTCGGTCGGGTGAACGGGGATGGTTTTTCCTAAATAGTTTTCCACTCTCCCTCTATACAAATGCGGGCTCACTAACTCTATATTTAACCTTTCCAATTCCTAACTCATTAGCGTAATTAGTAAATAAGCGTATAGCCCGAACGGGTGGTAAGACACGGTGCTAAATAAATAAATAAATAAATAAATTTCAAAAGAATACTTCTCCTTCGAAGGAAGTCTTGCTACGTGTTTTCACCGTCCAGTAAAAAAACAATATGCCTCGACCATGTTTGAACTCGTGAGCAACGTATTACCCTAAAACCAACGAGGCCAGAATATTCATTAAAATCTATGATAATTAATAATCATAATTATGAAAGAAAATAATACTTCATTTTGCTCTCCAACATTTACATGAGCTTGTGAAAGGATTTTACGTTCTGGGGGTAAGCAGGTAAAGACTATACAGTATTTCAATACTACATAAGAAAGCAGGTCAATTAGACCGTTGGAAAATGAAAAATAAACCTACTAGAGGTTGTCAACTGCGCTCCTGTCGATTGTGGGAAGGTATTAGAGTACTCTAGCTTGGTAAGGAAACTTATGTCAAGTAGCTTAGTCACGAGTACAAGCAAAGGAACACTAACACAAATTTGAACGGAACGAAAGATAAAATTAGTAACAAATGTCGATTGTAGTCTATTTAAAGTGATTGTGAGGAATGGAATGCATTCTTTTAGGTCACAAATCTCGTATTTAAGGTCGAATACAGTTATTAAACTTTAGTTGATCCTAGCATGTGCCTAAAATAGTTCAATATTTGTCTATGGGTTATACCATCACGTTCCTATGAATATAATATTTAAGTAATGTGCCCCCCTTGTTTGAATATTTGCACACTTGTCCCAACATATATAATATTGAAGTAACGTGCCCCCCCTTGTTTGAATATTTGCACACTTGTCCTAACATATATAATATTGAAGTAACGTGCCCCCCCTTGTTTGAATATTTGCACACTTGTCCCAACATATATAATATTGAAGTAACGTGCCCCCCCTTGTCTGAATATTTGCACACTTGTCCCAACATATATAATATTGAAGTGACGTGCCCCCCCTTGTTTGAATATTTGCACACTTGTCCCAACATATATAATATTGAAGTGACGTGCCCCTCTTGTCTAAATATTTGCACACTTGTCCCAACATATATAATATTGAAGTAATGTGCTCCCCTTGTTTGAATATTTGCACACTTGTCCTAACATATATAATATTGAAGTAATGTGCCTCTCTTGTCTGAATATATTCCCACTGTTCCTTACAGTGTTGTATTCCTTTATCAGGCTTTGCAGTGACTCAAACAATGCAGTGAAGTGCCGCTACGTGTTTTTATCTGAACAGGAAACTAAAACCAGACAGGATTTATTTATGAGTAGTTGAGGTGCTAGCTTACATTGAGTATGCATTTTAAGTATGACAAAATTTGACTTCTGATTCATGTTCTTGGGACCCAGGCGAGTATGAAAAGTGATGTTGTCAATTCCGGTGGTGATCGACAACCCGTGGGGGAGGGGGTGAATAGCCCGCTTGGGGTGGAATTTTGTTTCCGCTATAACTTCCAGCTCATTCATCGTATCAAGATTTTTTTAAATGAAATGGTTTCTATTACGTAGGTCGCTAACGTTGGTAACTCAAGTTAACCTGTATTTTACTAATACCAACACTTAAACAATGAAGGAGCCTTAATCTATATAAGAATAATGTGTTATCCAAATAAGTATTGTTTTATGACTTAACAAATTAAAATTCAATACACAAAATACATTTCAGTTAATTATTTTAAAATAAGAGTTAAATGTTAAATAGTTGTTAGTCCTCAAAAGAATGCTATCTATCTCAAAATGCCAAGTTAGGTGCAATTAGCTTCTTCACCGTTCTCTTCTTCGTCAGTAATTATTTCGATGTTGTTGAAGTTCTTGCGGCCGTTAACATGACAGAACAGTACGCACAGAGCCAATTTTCATTTAAATTACAAACGCAAAAACTTTTCAAACATAAATTTTGACACTTGCATTGGAACAGCAGACTTTGTTTTCTAAACGAACTGTTTCATTAGAATATGTCGTATGTTACCTTCAGAATCTATAGTGTAGCCAAATTTCAACAGATCAAATGGCTCAACAAATGCATTTAATGAACTCTCCCAAACATGAAGTTGAGCTAATACTCGTAGAATATGAAGTCGAAAAATATCAGAAGTGCAGGGTTGAGAACCAATATTATTTAAGACGTTAGGGTTGGCCCAAAATAAAATGTGTTTAAACGCATCACAAGTTTGTCCAGGCTTCTTGATATGCTGTAAATATAACAACTCAAGTACTTTGTGTTGATTTTCTACAAAGGTATTTAAGTTTAAGAGACTTGAGTATCGATATTACTGTTTGATTTACAGATTTTAGGGCTCTTTTTTTGGTACCCAGTTTACTTCTCATGTCACACACACCCTGTCAGAGGATGTAACGCAGGCAGAACTTCACTAACTGAATCCCCATCATGCTCTGAAGCAATGTGGCACCCAAGACATCTATTTCCACTGACCCCAGCAATTATCAAAAGGCCAATACAACCAACAGTTATGAATTATTCCAAAATCGAATTCTAAATATGAAAACGTCAGTGTCAGGACTGTGAATAACAACACCGTATGAATAGTTCTGTTGAACAGCTTCATAAGCATGAAAGAACATTCTTGAATCAGCCTCCAATTGATAACTTGCGAAATGTGTTACCCTGGAAACATGTTGTTCATCGTTTTTATCTAAGCATTCTTTAAAATGAAATTTGATAGGAACAGACATAAAAGGGTTTTGATTTCCTTATTGTGTAGGTATCTTGACTACTATTTTGGAAGTTATTCTCACAATTAGTGAATCTTCACGAGCTGATCTTCTCTCGTGCTCTTCAAATGTTATAGATGATTTCCCGTAAGTGTCAAAAACTACCTCAATGCGTGTAGAATTAGTCTGTAGCAGCACTTTCTTATTATGTACAAATGAAAACTTGGTAAGTCCCCAAATGTTTTAGTCATCGAAAGAACCACAAAAGGTACTGAATGTTTATGTGCCATTCCATCCATAAAGTGCACTTCTTCCGGGCTAAGAAGAAATATATTCACATTTCTTGTGAAATTGCTTTCTACTGCAATTTCGTTCATCAATTCTGCTTTCTTGCTCTTTTTTTTTTAAGAATGACATACCAAGTACCATGAAAAACCAAGGCGGGGGAGATTCTTTATAAACTCGGCAGTACTAGTGTTTCTCTGTATAGCTAAAAGAAAATCATAATGTAGATAGTTATTTTCTATAAAGCTCCTTTTTTTTCTGGTTATTTTTCTTATTGGATTATGTTGCTGAGTATGCCAAAGATTTAACAGCAATCCGTTTCGGAGGAGGAAAAAAGCTTTTTTGTTTTGTCAACTAAACGCTCTGTTTAAAATGTATCGTACCTATATTTCTTTACCGGTGGGTTGAACCCTGAGCAAGAATGATGCTATCTCTTCTCCATTTACTACTAAGCCACTAACAATGTCAGGTAAACCATTTTTTTCCACTTATTATCGTTTTCAAAAAGGATAATTTTTTTTGCACATCACCTTCATCTCTGACTCTTACATTTGTGCCCCATTCATTGTGCGAATATTCATCTATGTCACCAAATGGATCTGAGATCAAATCATATTACTCTAACAGTCCCATTCAATGACGATTTGCTGTTATTAAGTAGACACAATTTGTTTGTCTCTTGAATATTACTGGATATTTCTGTCCAGCCACCAATAACTTTACAAGAAAGAATAAATATTTGCTCAAGGGCATGATCACTAGCAACACAATTAAATTTTCCATTCTCCCGTTTTACTGAAAAATGTCCTTGTTTAGAAGCATTTAAGACTTTATCAGGAAGTTGAGACACAAGCATACAAGATGCATCCACGGACATAATTGTAATTATTTTACATTTTACTTGCCCTTTTTTTCTTTAGATTTACTTTAATTATAAAATTCAACTGCAAAACAAAGTCCATAATTATAACCCTACTTAATAGAAATACAAATGGATTTTTTTAAATCTTGATTCGATGAACGATTTGGAAGTTATAGTGGAAACAAAATTCCACCCCAAGTTCGCTATTCACCCCCTCTCCCACGGGTTGTCATACACCCCCGGAATTGACAACATCACTTTTCATTATCAACTGGGTCCCCAGAACACGGATAAGAAGTCAAATTTTGTCATACTTGAAATGCATACTCAATGTAAGCTAGCGCCTGGTCTAGAGTAAGTTGAATGTAGTTAACTTATATTTTATCTATCGTTGACACGGGCTAAAGGGAGGTAGATTGAAATGAGTCACTTTTGAGAATCTAAAATATTTGTATGATTTAAATATTAGTGCTGGTAAATATATGAACCAATATTGGTATTTATTACCAATGCGTTGGCCTATCAAATTCTACTCTCCAATTTAGGAAAAAAGATAAAGGAAGGTAAAGTTGTAAGGAAAGGCAAAAAGATTATATTTATGAGATAAGGAACTAATAAGCTATGGAACAATTACTAATCACTAATAAATCTGATATCGAATTCCGACCATCAGGGTGTCTCAATACTTTGACTACTAAACGAAAATTTGTTTTCTTAAATGAAAGAAAAAGTTGTGTCGAAACCGGGGGCATTGCAAGGGCAGATCCAGAACCTGTTGACAATGGAGGCGAGTGGTTGTCATAAGGGTCCTTCAAGTATAACTTTGGTCATTTTAAATAATCAACATTTTAATGTATAGTAATTTTAATAATAATAATATTGGTACTTTATAAAAATAATTTTAATTAATAGGGCTTAGTAGTAATAAGGAGTAGTAAGGAGGACTTGTAAGAAAATAAACACAAATTTGACTAACAACAACATAAAACAAAAAGTTACTTTCACAATAAAAGTAATGGAGTATGTTCATAATAGATTTTTACCTGGATGACAGTTCAAAAATCATATGTTTAGGTTTTGGGTTGCCAACACTTGTAAAAGATCACTGTTTTGTTATAAATGTTCAGTTTTTTAATTACATGTTAGTGTAATATAGTGCATACACTAATACCTTTTAATACAATTACTTGGAAACGAAAAAATACTTGTATTTTATATATATATATATATATATATATTTATATATATATATATATATATATATATATATAAGCCTAGTAAATTATTTTATGATTTTTTTATCGTATGTCGAACTATTTAACTGAATAAAATATTTTTATCCACTGCGTGGGTGCATCATTGTAGATAGCTTGTTTCCATCATGTTCAATCACATGGTTTAAATTCATCGGTCGCCATTTTGAAGCTAAATTCGTTAGACATTTTGTGAAAGTGCTATGAATTATAATTTTTTTAAGTTGAATAAAACGATAAATAAGCTTTGTCCTCGACCTCAAATAAATATAGTATTGGCCTAAATTACTGTGGTTAACTATTATATTCATACATGACCATATGTTTTCATTACAATTATCCAAAGTGACAGATGTCAGCTGTTGGCGTAGGGATACATTATGGACTATTTCTAGTAGCCTTTTGAGCTGTTATCCCAGTAAACTAAGGTCGTGAATGTATTATAAATATGTACATTGATCTAAAATGGTTTAGTGGGTAATTATAGAAAAAAAATTGTGTTAATACAAATAATTGTTTACTGTACTAAACTTAGTAATCTTAATTCTGAAGAGTTTTATTTTCAAGCCACTTGCTTTTCTGGCCATTAGAGCTAATAAGTAGGAAGAGTTATTGATTAGATCATGTAGGAGATAGGGCGAGGTGTTATTCTGTACAACATTAAGGTTTTGGTGGGATTTTACATGGAGGGGGAAGTTGATCGCCCCCATCAGCCCCCTGAATACATCATAGGGACATTGCCCTCCATCCTAAAGTAATAATTTTAAATTTTAAAGCTATATTAGTGAAGGATTTGGTTTAAAGCGGAATTCCTTTTTTATTTGTATATGTTTATTTTTAAGTGATTTTTTTTCTCTATTTTTCTACACATTCTTATTTATTTTTATTTTGCTTTCCACATGTTCGTTTTGAATAACCCGATTTAAATGCTCTCAAGGATTTGTTTTTTCCCCGATGTGATTTGTGCAGGGAAATATAGTTGATGTCTGTGTACTACACATCTAAACCCAACTATTAACAACATATGAACCAGCTTCGGTGGTCAAATCGTCTAAGGCGTCACTCTCGTGTTAGACTGGCCTGCTGAAGATGGGGAGATCGGGGATCAAATCCCGGTTGGGTCTATTGAGCGTGGTTTTTCATAAATGGTTTCCCACTCTCCTTCCACGATAATGCCAGGAGATCGCCTCTAAAATGCTTCCTTCCTGATCCCAATTCCATTAGAGTAATTATCATACATGCGTATAACCTGAACAGGTAGTAAGACGCGGTGACCAAAAAAGAGGGTAAAATACCTCAATACACACGCTGGGCTTCGAACTCCAATCTCCTCGTCACCAGAAAACCAAATGAGGTTAATGCCTAAGCCCACGTTTCCAGCGATGCAGGTGAAGAGGTTAGAGGTGTCTTTTAGCCCTGGCTTAAGATTGTGGGTGTAGGGGACGCGAGATAAGTTGAGTATTTTGCAGTTCAGGCCTATACAGCAAAACATATTTTTGTTCAAAATAAATCAAATATTGATTCTAAGGATGTCCTGGAATTTAATGACAACTTTTTCTCTTCATTTAAAAGGTTTCTTATCCAACGCCGCTACGCTGACAAATATTCAAGAACGGTTGATATTACCGTGTGAAGAAAATTAAGCTCTTTGTTTTTACTGGAGCAAAATCTTATTTATTTTGCTAAAAAACTATTTTTTTATAAAAACTTGAAGAACACTTGAGTCCCCTACATACCCACCTGAAGGCTAGAATCACGTCCATGTGTGCTGAGGTGTTTTTTCCCTCAATTGTTTCCCACTCTCCCCCTACGTAAATGCAGGTACACTTACACAAAGCTATATTCTACTCATCCCTACCTAATTAGTGTATAAATACGAATAGCCCGGACGTGTAGTACGACACGGAAAAAGGAGAGAGGTTTGTATGTTATTTCACGAGTCATGTGTTGGTTCACAATATACATCCGTAACCAGGCTGTAAAAAGAAAACCTAAAATTATAACTAAATGTGTATTACTCATCCCAACATAACCAGAACTTTGTTTCAAACATGGAAGGTTAGGCTTGGTTGTGTTGAATACGTTTATAATAATCTAAAACATATAATATATAATATAACTTACTAATATATGTAAAATTACACAATATGTTTTAGTGTATTATAAGTTTGTTAAGTTACCTCACTGTATAGTGAATCATCGAGAAACTTTCGAGAATCCACACACACACACACACACACACACACACACAGAACGTGGGTCAATAATGTTTAAAGTGTTAGGAAGTTTGAAGAAAATTAGGTATTTTTAAAATCTTAGTTAATTTATAAGCATTTTGAAACGTTTATGCAATTGTGAAGGTCGAAACGTTTCATGAAATGTAAGGACTATGGTGGAACGTTATCCCGTTGAATCGATGAGTCAAGGATTTATTGTCTAAACTCCAATACAATAAACCTAGAGATTATAATATAAATAAGTCAAATATTTTAATGTGTTTTATTAATGTATTTATGATACTCTTTGATAGTGGTTTTTATTGTATATAAAACCTTATTCAAAAATGAGATTAAAGCGTTCTAAGCCCATTGCAATGGTGAACACAGGAACTAAATGTTATGCTCGCTTAGTCTGGTTTGCTGGTGATTGAAAGGACGGGGTTCGAATCTCGGCTGGATGTACTGATGGTGGATTTTACTAAACGGTCACTCCCTTTCCTTCCATGCTAATCATTTCCTCTAAATTCTACTTTCCTTACCGCTACAAAATGGTAATACATTAGATTTAAGCGCGTCTGGACTACGTCAATCGTAGTCCAGAAGTGGAAAGTTTAACCAGTACTAATGTACCGTTGCTCAGGGGACGCCTGAATTTACTAATCGTACCGACAAATTAATCAAACCCTGCTGACCGTTGGGCTAGTTCGGGAAAAATTCCCAAGGTACCAGCCGGGAATCGAGCCTAGGCTCGTAGCCTGGTGCATTGACCACTACACCAAGAGGCCGGTTAACATATTAGATGCCAAAGTGAAGCCTAAGATGAACTGTAGACCTACCTTGACATCTCGTCTGGCACGTGTTGGGCTGATAGTTGTGTCCTTGCTCGCAAACGTCAGAGCAGTTCCTGCATCTGTTGTCAAACTCCGAGCAATAGGTCGCCTCCTGGCACACCTTCTGACCGCACTCCTTCTTGAGGGGGAGGCCCACTTGGGCGCCGACACACGAAACGGTCACCAAGACTACGGCCGCCGTCAGCCATGGAAACCCACCGGACATGGTGGGGCGTCTTTCGGTGCAACAGCGGCTCAAGTAGCGGTACAACTTCTCTACCATATTTTTGTTTTTAAATAACAATCGAAACTGTTACGAAAGAAAACAAACAAATGTGATGGCCGTGATAAAATAAAAGGGCGCTCTTCTAGAATTGCAGGTTTACCAAAACAAATAACAGCTGGTTACTTAATATTTAATAAATTTCCTTCCCAGCTTTTTAGCTGACGTGGCGGACTAAGGTAGCTGGCAGCAGTTTTCTAACCCGCGCGATGTGATGAAACACCTTTACTGAATTCATCGATTTAAACATTCCACAGTGCTGTGAACTTACTTCTTTGTCATGCAAACATTTTCAAAATCAATAATACTAAGGCCACTCGGGTGAGTTTAAGTCGTTCCAGACGTAAAAAGTTATTGTTGAGAAAAAAAAAACACGACACACGCAGTCTTCAAATACTTGTACAACAATCACATTGACACACAATAGTTTTCAATTTAAAGTCACGTTCCCTTGGGGGAAAATATTTCAGTCACATTTCAACAGTATTAATAACATGTATTATTAAAAATAATTAATCAATGGCATGTCAAGGACCTATTCCCAAACAGCCCATTGAAACGCATGCCGTAATGCAACTGTTTTCTGACTTTCTCCTGCTACCTGACAGTTACCTTGCTATCCTCCCCTCTCCCGCCATTAACTCCCCTCTCCAAACTATCTCTGCCCCCTCCCCCACACCCCTTCCAACCATGACAATCCCACACACTTGTTATACCAGTGTCTGAATGTTTCGATGGTTGGAAACCACAGAGTTGAGAACAACAGCCGCTCACGAACCAAGTGATTGGAGGAACTTTGAAGTGTTTTTATTTTTTCATTCCATCGTCTCATTTCTCCGTAGAACACGTTTTTTTTATGGTCTGCTGAAGCTAGATACAGTCTTACACAAAATGCACTTAGCTTGAGGTTCGAAGACTATAGAATACAGATGACCATGAATTGTCTTCTTTCTCTGTTTGTCTTCTGCATCTTTCCATCTCCCCCTTTCACCCGACCACAGTTTCTAAACCGTTCAACAAACCTTTCTGGTTGGTACATTAGAATATTATTTTCTTTTTAAAGTGGGAGTCGGTTCCTCTTTGTTATGGAAATTCCATCCTATTCAAAGCAGAAGGGGGTTATATCATTTACATATTAAGATACGGAGGAAGATAAGACATATTTTAGTGGAAGTATTGTTAGTTTTTTTTCACAAAACAATAAGACATGATTGAAAAAAAATAATGTTATAAGCCTATGGCGGATAGAACCTTTTATTTATAGAATTAACTGTTAACACTTAATTCAAATCAATCTAAACAATTTATACACATTACATAGAGCATACACCGTTTACCGTGAAAGGTAGCAATACTTACCTTGTTTGATTGAATTATGGCACTATCTTATAGGCTACACCATAGTGGAACCAAGTCTTCTTTCGGAGGGGAAGTAAGGCCGTCGGTCCCATGTCAACTGTCGCATCTACATCTAGGAGAGAGAGAAATAGGGCTACCAGATCACTTGTCCTTGTGATATCGGATGGTGAATTCACCCTGTTCATTAGAGCAATGAACGTTGAATAAATTAATTCACTATATTTACATAAGTAATTTCACTTATAGCCTAGCAGTGGTTCTCAAACATTTTTTAGATTGTACCCCTTGGTCATGACAAAATTTCGATAAAATGTTTCCCCAAATGACACATATCAGATAATAAATCAAAGTAGAACATTTTGCTTAGTCACCTCGAAAATTCCCCACCACGTTTGGTTTCCCGCCACGTTTGATTATCTTGTAATTTAGCCAATTTTCCCTTGAAAGCTGCTCATATACCCCCCTGAAAGTCGCTCACCCCTGGGGGTGCGCGTACCATAGTTTGAGAACCACTGACTTACAGCCTGATATTAAGTTACATCAACCTAGTCAGTATATATATCAACAACACTCAAGAGAGGTCACCTGGTGGTCTAGGGTTAAGGTATCAGATCTCTGTGCTGGAGGTCCGGGGTTCAATCCTCGGTCCCGGCACAGATTTATCTGATGGCCAAACCCTTCCTTCACCTCTGACAAGATGTGTATTAATCACAACTTGTGAATGTGTGGAATGCCAGGCCTCCACCGTGGTTCGGATTCCACGTTAAACTGTAGGTCCTCCATTTCATCTCACAATCACACTACAGTAGCCCCATGGCTTCTTTGGTGCTGACTGACAGCTCACAACTGACGGCTTTGAAAAGCTACCGGACCAAATTATGTATCCCTACACCGAACCATATGATCTGCAAAAAACATGTGTTAAGCAGCTGTCACTTTTGACAGTCAAAATTTAGGTATATACCTAAATGTTGACTGTCAGAAGTCAGCTGTGAACTGTCAGTCAGCACACAAAGAAGCCATGGGGCTACTGTACCATTGCACATTAGCGTAAATGCGTATGACCCGAACGGGTAGTAAGATGCGGTGCTAGTAATAATAATAATAATAATAATAATAATAATAACACTAAAGAGTGGTGACAACATTCCATAATGAACCATACCCGCACGTAGTGAATCCATGTCACTACAAATAAGTCACCCTCCGCAGGTCATGAATAATGTGGACAATGTCATTACAGGCAACCCCTTAAGATATATTCTCGTACCCCAGGTTGAATATGTAACTGCTCTAGACTCTAGTGAACTTGGCTAGTGGCTCTAAGTATCTTCTTTTTTTAACTAAAAGTATTTCTTGTTTAGTGTTACCATTACAAATTACTCTTTTTGCCCGCCATGTTGGCTGCATTATGATTGAGGTGAAGCTTAGTATCGAACCAAGGACTCCTGAACCATCAGTTTGACTTCTATTACAACAAGAGCCCCACGCAATGAGTATATTCCCCTGCATGGGTGTACACATGGACCAAGGTGTCAGTATTATCTTGTTTTGTTTGATGATGATGGAGAGTTCAGTAGTCGAGCTCAGCTCCGTCTTCTAAAGTGTGGTTATTTTTAACTGAATTTTTTCCCCCGCCTTCCCTATATACAAATGTGGGTACATTTCTTTAAATTATATTACTCCATTAATATAGCTAAATGTGGAAATCGCGTATGGATGGTAAGACTTGGTGTAGAAAAAAAAAAGAAAGGTATGGTTCATTCACCATAGAAATGATGGCAACTGACAACTGCCTGTTTCGGTGGCCACGTGGTCTAACGCCAACTCTCGTGGTATCATAGACAACCGATAACGAGGAGATTGAGGTTCGAATCTCGGTCGGGTGTATTGTGGGCGGTTTCCCCAAAAATGTTTTTCCACCCTCCCTCCATGTAAATTGCGGGTACACTTCATGTATATATAACCATCCTAATCTCTAAAACCAAAAGAGTAATTAGTACATAAGCGTATAAACCGAATATAAGATGCAATACTAAAAAAAAAATGGACAGTGGAAGATTTAAAAACGTTTAAAAGAAAAAACTTAACCAAAACAAATGGTCATTTGTAAAGGTTTTGAATGTTAAAAGTGTCAACAAATCAACACATGGTCTTGAAGATCATATGGTTTGGCGAATGGATACACTAGAGTCGATATGGTAGCTTCTGCTAGCTCTTACTTACCAACACTCTTACCCTGGATGACGTATACATTTGTTTCCAAAATGACTCTTTTAGTTTGTTCTACCACTAAATACGACGTGGCGACTTAGTCTTTAAACTGTCTGGTATTTTCACCTGAACAGACTCAAATAATTGGTAGGGCCAGGGAAAAAAAACTACCTGTTGTGGGGTGACTTTGGATGAGTCATGCGTCCCCTTTTGCCCTCACCACCCCTACCTCAATACCCTAAAAGAACATAAAAGGTAGGGTAAAAGAAGTACAAAGAAAGAAGAGTTGAACTAAAGAGTACCCGCGCTGTACAGCCCAATTTTCATGAGAAGGACCTTTTAGATAATACAAACATATTTTTTCAGTCAACATTAATAATATTTTGTTATATTATTAGAGTTGTTTTATAGGTATTAATAAGCCTACACTCTTAGCTCAGTCGATAGCATGTATGTCCACTGAACTAAGAGACCCGGGTTCGGTTCCTGGCATGGTCGAAAAATGTATTATTGGTGAAATGTGAGTTTCCCCACTCCACAGTGATGAATTAACGGCCGGGGTGCTGGATGTTGTGTCTGTTCTAGATTTAAGTTAGTTTCTAAGTAACGTGCTTATATAATTAGTCTATTTAGAAATTGCACGTTGAATATCTAAAATAAATTAAATTAAAACACTATTGGTTTTGATAATCTACAATTTATCAATTTATCATGACCTGACATATGAATACGTGAGAATAAACCTATTAACTTTTCTAGATCTTCTTCGATGGCCGCATGATCTAAGGCGTCGCTCTCGCACTAGACTGACAGGGAGATCGGGTTTCGAACCCGCTCGAGGGCACGGAGATTTTTTCTTAAATGGTTTTCCACTCTCTCTTCACTCCAATGCGGGTACATTTCTTCTAAACGTCCTAGCTTAGTTAGTAGAGTAAGGTGCCCAAATATTGAATACGTTCCTAATGTGGAATAGTGATCTTTTGTCTCTGCATAATGCTGAAATCTGTTGGTTGTGATCAAAAGTTTTTGAGATTTTGGTCCCGAATGAGCAGTTGTAAACAATCTTCAAAACGTGTTCGTAGTAGCTGTTAAAGTGAATACTGTTTTCTACCAGAACGAAAGTTTTTCATCAAAACTCTTTGAAGTGATTATTGTAGCTACGTGGTAAGTTTTATTCTTGATTATTTTATTTCAACTGATCAATACAAAATGTATATTTGCAACCTAACATCTAGAACAGCCTAAAGTGTATGTGTGAATTTTTAAATAATGAACAACAAATGGCATTGATTTCCTTAATATTGAATACTGCTTTGAGCCAAATATTGAGTATTCCATGTTTGGATCACTTTTAAAATACAATTACCTAATTCTATTTTTCCTTTTTAATCTATCGTTTTTATTAAATGATTATTAAATAATTTCTTCAGCAAGCTTTTGCCTAATTATAAAAGTGAATTTACATATACTATAGTCTAGTTAGTCTCTTAGATAATTTCTTAACGTAAAATACGTCCTTTTGATGATGCCAACATGAGCGCTGCTATATTAGCTAATCACTCCAAAGAAATGGGCTTTCTGAAAGCCTAAAATACCTACCAAGTTCCAAGAGGAACATTGTTTCGCCTGGTTAAGCTGTTGAAATCTAATTCAACACTTAGCATTTAAGACGGTGTGTCAATACCTTTGGGCCATCTTTCCTCCAAATCTAGACTTGCAGTTGGATAACCATTGTTTGAAAATGGAGGAAAAATACTTTTGTCTATCTGTAGGGGACATTAGAAGGTTGGCATACCAATTAGTTACTGCCAATAATATTGTTAATCTCTTTAACAAGGATAGCAAAAGTTCAGGTAGGAAATGGTTAAAGAAGTTCAAAACGCCATCCTCAATTATATCTTCGGATTCCCTAAGTTACGTCAGTGAACCGCGTGAGAGGCTTTAATCAAGGAAACGTTGAACATTTTTTTAATTTACTAGAAAGTGAATACAGTAAGCATGAATACCAGGCACATCGAGTTTTTAACTGCGATGAAACAGGATTGACATTTGTGCAATCTAAGGAAGTAAGAGAGTTATCAAGAAAAGGCAAGAAACAAATAATTTGTTATTCTTACTTCAGTTAAACGAGGAAGTCTTGTTAGGCCTACAATGGTGACATGCATGAGTTCTGGTGGAACGTTCATTCACCCACTTATAATTTTACCACCTGGATTTATTTTTGATTGCCACAAGTCGGGATGGATCCAGATAGATATGTTTAGAAGGTGGTTAAAAAAATTGTATTTCAATAACAAAACCACCACTTGAAAATCCTGTGATATTATTGCTTGATGGACGATACTCTCATTCTCAAAGTTTGGATGTCATATAACATGCACATGAGAATCATGTTGTGATTGTTTGGTTGCCTTCACATAGTTCCCATAAGCTACAACCTCTTGATATAGCGTTCATGCACCCTTTAAAATTGTATTATAGTGAATAAATTCGTAAGTGGTTGGTTGGTTAATCACAGGAATCTTATAAGTCCACTGACACAATATCAAGTGGCGGTGGGCGAGCTTATTTAAGGGCTGCTACAGTAGACACTGCAATAAAGCTTTTCAAAAAATCTGGAATATATCCATTCAATAAATATTTTTTTTGTGACTATGGATTTCCGAAAGAAGCTAAAGAAAATTGTATCCAAGAAATTAAAATTGTTTGTGATAATGATAGTGTAGAAGACATTTATCCTATCCCAAATTTAGCAATTGAGGCAGCAAGTAATCATGGACCAAAACGAGGATCTGCGGTGTTTTCAACAATCACTCCAAATAAAAATCATCTACAGGCGGGAAAACAACCAACTATTGGTACTTCAGGGAGCTTATCTTCACGTCAACGTGGTGCCACACGGGCTCTTTGCTCAACCAAAAGGAAGATGGAATCGAAAATTGATTACGATGATTCATCAGATACCAACGATAATTTGGAAATTTCTACAGAAAGAGGAGATGCTAAATGTTCATATTGCCAAAAATTGTGGTCATAGAGTTCAACTGAATGGGTGCTATGCCAAAAATGAAAAAACTGGGCTCATAAAAGTTGTGTCGGAGATCTTAAAACATATTTTTGTTTGCTGTAAATGTTCTAAATAATCAATTTATTTACTAATTCTGATGTTTTAAATTAAATTTAAATGGTTTTATTAATATTTTTCATTTAAAATACATTTTATTATTTTTAAAAGCTGCCAACAGTTTTCAACAATACCATTCCATATTAGGGCCAAAGTGTGGCCAATATGGAATACTAGTAGAAAGTTAATTAATAACATAATTAACATATTTATTCGTATATAATTGTAATAAAAAATAGTTTATCTATGCAAAACATAATAATCAATGCCAAGTTTAATTTTGAATTTTAAAAAATTACACCAACACAAATTGTATCACAAAACTCAAAAAGTATTTAATATTTGGGCACTTACTCTTCATATGCTTATAACCTGAACAGGTAGTAAGACGCGGTGCTCAGAAAAATATTTCTAGCTTTCAGATAAGGGTTTTAATATGATAATCATACCATTGAATTGCTGACTCACCAAACTTTTCAATTGTTGATACAATGACTAGGTGTGTCTTTGCTAGGTTAAAAGGGTGTTGTTGTAGGTTGAATTCGTTAGTATGTCTTGCAGGAGTAGATCTTGGACTAAAGAATAATAAAAAAAGATAACACCGCATTTTGAACGTGTGAATTTAGAATATTTCATTAATATTGTGAGGATAGCCCGGGCGGGTAGTAAGACGCGGTGCATATGTTACACCTCATTCGGGAATTGGCCCGGTTCATGAATCGGGCAACTTTATGCCCATTCCGCGAAGTGACCTTCCTCCTGGCTATTGCATTACATTTATTTAAATCCAATAATTTTTCCAGCCTGTGGCCAGTTTTTTATTCAAGCCATATACTTTCCACTACCAGCTTGCTAGGCCTGTCGTAGCTTCATCTGCCTTATAATCTAACTTAAGACAAGGACAGGCACAACATCCAGTCCCCAGGCGTTAATTTATCACTGTGAAAGGGTAAGCCCATATTTCACCAATGATAAGTTTTTTGGCCATGCTGGTAATCGAACCCAGGACCCTTAGTTCAATAGACAGAAACGCTACTGACTGAGCTAAGGTGCGGGACCATTTCATGAAATGAACAAGTGAATAACAAGTTTGGTCTTTAAGTTAATTTAACTTTTGATTATTATTTTAGAATGTAAGTTTGGGTTAGGTTCGGTTGGGTTGGGCTAGTTTAATATGGTATCTTAAAACGAGTTTCATTCAAGCTTGTAGTAAGCTTGATTCACACGTTTGCCGAAAATATAAAGCAGAATCTGTCTAAGTAACTCAGCAATTCATACGCTCTATGTTGGTTGACAACGCAAACTTAAAACAGCCGATTATCAACATATTTTATTTTCTAGTAGATAGACATATATTTTAGATCATTCTCCCGATGGATGTTTTCAAATTATAACGCTGTGTCGTGGCAGAGATGAGTTGAACTTTAGCATAACAGCTCGCGTCGATGCGAGACGAGGCGGCAATCTTGTGATTGGCTTAGAGCTCGTCACGTGACCACGTTTCTTTTCTGCGCTAGTTTTTCGGCGAATTTGTGAATCCACAGGTAGATAAGTACAATAAGTTCCAGTGCATGAAGGGGTCATAAAATCGGTATAGCTGTGTTTCTTCTCCGCGTACCTTCGCCCCTAAAGTAAAGTGACCATTGTAAAGTAAAGTGTCATTTTTGGAGACAGCCAGTCTAGTGGGTGCCAGAGAAGATATGGGAGAGGGTCCTTGTTGGAAGGGTGGTATCTGAGAGCTAGCAGAAGGAGGAAGGTCCTTTATAGCAAACTTTGGTTGTGACTAATGTCAACCTAATCTGAAGTAACTATTACTCGCTTATAAATAATAAATTATCAATAAAAAGTTCTACCAAACTAGTCTAATACTACTCCCCTAAGGATTATGATATAATTGGCGTTTTCGTAACTTATTGAAAGAACCAAATATATTATGATGGATTAAAATAGCCAAGCTTTTATATTTGTTTATTACGGTTATAGTCGAATATAAATATCATATTCTTTAAACTGAAAAATGACACCTGATCACGGGAATCTAACCAGCAACCTTTGGCTTAGTACACCAAAGATCTAACCACTGAGCTATCCAGGAGTCCATACCGTGCCCGATCACTCATATATTGCTCACGATTTCCACACGTTCTTTAAAGAGACTTACTTAAAATATGAGTTAAGAATAACCCTGGACTATAATTTTAATGTGCAATTTTTGAATCGACTGATTATATCAGCACACGAGAATTTCTATGAGCGAGAGTAAAAAAATCCACTCATTATGTCAGTAAAGGTATTTTAACATACCTTACAGGGTTCTTTTACATGCTACAATCGACACGGTACCAATGGATTTACTTCCCCTAAGAAGTTCTGCAACGGATTTTTATTGCTCAAGAAAACTCCGTCGACACCAGCTAGGTTTGAACCCACGAACATCGTGTCTTGAGGTGAGCACTTTACCCCAAGACCACCGACNCAACAAAGTCAGTTTAATATTTTTTAAAATACTATAGCATTTAAAACATATCTTAAGACTGTTTCAATTATCTTAATTCCACTGTTTTTTAAAGTACAATATATAAACCCGCACCTCTACGCTACCTCTAGTTCGAGCTGGGTTATTTTTAGCACCACGTATTAATACCTTTTTGGGTTTAAACGCTTATGTACTAATCACGCTAGTTGTTTTAGGGAAAAGGAAAGTAATATTTAGAGGAAGTGTAACCGTATTCGTGTGGAGGGAGAGTGGAAAACCATTTTGGAAAAAATACCCTCAGTACACCCGACCAATATACGAACCCCAATCTTCCCGTCATCAGCAGTCTAGCCTACCTATGAGTGCAATGCTCGTGCGACCAAGTGCAGTGCAAGTTTAACGGCTTAGACCTCTCGACCACGGATGCAAGTAGAAATTTCAAACTCTACATAATAACACATACGCATAAGTAGCGGTTTACCCAAACAGGAGGGGAGGGGGTTGCAATTAGGGGCATTTCTCACCTTACCCCAAGATCAAAAGAATTATATAAAAAAAAAGCCTAACTCAGGCATATCAACTTACAAACGGCTCACGGAACTTTCGATGAACCAACAGAGTTGTAGCGAGATTGGCCCTGTACCATTTGGGAGTGTTAAACTTAGTCACATTTAGTTGCATCAAATTATAAACCTTTTAAAGAAGGGCAGTTTTTTTAAAGCATGCTTGATAGAAACTTAAAAATCTTAGGGGTAAAAATACCCTAAGTAGACCCGACCATAATTCGAACCCTGATCTTCCCTTCACCAGCAGGCCACACTTACACAAAAGTGACGCCTTAGAGTAGAGATTCTCAAAGTGGGGTCCGCGAGATCATTCAGGGAATCCGTGACATACCTTTATTATTTTTTATTTATTATTAAATTTTATATGAAAGAGTAAATCGCTGGTATCTACTAAACACAATGGAGATGCCTTCCCATATTAAAGCCCAGCACGAAAATTGAGGCCTAAAAGTGGGGGAGTTGGCCACGCCCCTTTTGCCTACAACTTTGAGAAGAGCATTTGGGCATTCACTTTTAATTTTAGTTTTCTCGTCAGCCAGCACAAAGAACTTTCAGAAAAAAAGCAGTGAAACATTTGATGCCTTTTCCAACAACTTATTTGTGCCAGCGAACCTTTTCTGCTCTTTGTGGTATAAAACATGTGAAACTAAATCGTCTTAGTGTGGAATCAAACTTCATTTATAACACATTATATATTCTTAATATTTTTATTGTAATTCTTTTTAAATTTATTTAGAAAATATATTATTTCTAAAAGTATACATTTATTTTATTTTAGTTTATATTGTAATTATTACATAAAAGATTATTATGACTAATTTATCCCTATAATATACTATATATTTTTTATTATATCACTTTTAATCATTTATCCTACGAATAATCTGTTCCCTGGTTAGTGAGTCCACGTGACTAAGAAGTTTGAGAATCACTGCCTTAGACCATTCAGCCACTGAAGCGGGTAATTTATATATTCATATATACTTTATGTAGTGAAAAGCTACTAAGTTGAAGTTAATTTTAGTTAAAATGTTGACAATAACGCATTTTGTTTTAACGTGGCACTCTCATTAGTTTAAATTTCAATTTGGTCCTCAAAGTCAAACGAATTTCACACGCCTGGTCTAAATCATATGAAGTACAACTATAATATAGAGCACTGAAGATGTTTCGAATGCACAGACTAAATTTTAAGGTCCATCTTAAAATTCTATATTTAAAAGTTATATCACCACAAGCATTAAAATCATCCCTAAAATTCCCAGTTGGAAAAAAAAGGTACAAATATAGGAGCATCGATACATCTTATGCCCCCTAATACTCCACCCCCTCCACAAGTATACTTCTAGGTCTGCCATTAAATGAACGAACAGACATTAGAATCGTTCTTTCAATTAAATAAATACTGGTGTCCTATTACATGTATTTACAATTACAATTCTTTTAACTTAAACTCACAAAACCATCATAATTTGAATAACAGTCTAGTCCTTGTATCACTGCGCTAGTTTCAACACAATTAACAAGTGTTACACAATCGGTTATTTAGGAAACATATGACTCACATTGTTTTACGTAGATATCTAGCAAACAAGGAACTAAAAAGCTTATTCTTGATTACATCAAATAAAAGTAGTGCTTATGGTGCAATAAAGACAAGTGCACTCAATTTGATTGTTTTCCTGGTTGCAATCCGAGAAGACTATTTTTTAAAAATTGTAATGCAAGTTACCGGGTTCATGGTCATGTTCAAAGGAAGTACTCAAAACACTGTAAATATGCTACTGTGAATGCGCTGAATGTGATGCGTTTTTACAGTCACCGGTGATTCTACAAAGCCACTGGTTCACTTGGGAGATGTAAAAAAATGTATTTACTATTTCACATACTCGCTGAACATTTTATAAAATTACCGGCGAGTGTACAAAATTATCATCAACCCCCAGTGATTGTTAATAATTCACGTCAATATTAGGTTTGGTTAGGTTAGTTTAGACAAGCTTAGAATAGTTAATTTTAGCTCAGGTTATGTTAGACTAGGTTAGTTTAGGTTAGTTTGGATTTATGCTCTATATCGACATACAAAGCCATAGTCGGGGGGTTTGGGGTTCAACCCCCCTCCCCGAAATTTAATGAAAAAATTATATATTGCTGTATTTATGGTTCAAACCGTATCAGAATTAAGGCACAAGTACAAATTAGGAGGCTGTGTTCCCGTAAAAAGCACTTCAGAGAGCTTCTAGAGGTGTTTAATATTTAAAAAAAATTCTAGCCCTCTATAGTTATGGTGTTTTGTTGCCATAAAAACATTTCAAAGAGCTTCTAGAAGTGTTTATCATTAATAATTTTTTCTAGCCTCCGGCAATTGGGGGATGTGCCCACCAACCCCCACTGAAATTATTGGCTGGCTACGACCTTGTCCACATACACTAGAAATTTTATAAAATCGCCATTAAATGTAGATAATACAGTTCATGTTTCATACGTTCACCAAACTGCAGTGGGAAATATATAAAATCACTGAAAAATTTAGATAAATCATATTATTTGTTAAATAAACCATCGCTTTCGGTGATTCTATACATTCGATGGTTAATTTAAAAATAACGAATTCAGTACATTCACAGTAACATATATTGTACTTTATTTCGGCGCATAACAGTTGAATCACGGGACCCCTTGTCCTTAAAGTTCATATCTTAGTTGGGCCACGATCACTGATCAGGAGAATTATCGTCATAGCTTTGATGGACCACGATCACTGACCAGGAGGATTATCGTCATAGCTAAATTGGGCTACGATCACTGACCAGGAAGATTATCGTCATAGCTGAATTGGGCCATGATCACTGACCAGGAGGATTATCGTCATAGCTGAATTGGGCCACGATCGATTATCGTCATAGCTGAATTGGGCCACGATCACTGACCAGGAAGATTATCGTCATAGCTGAATTGGGCCACGATCACTGACCAGGAAGGATTATCGTCATAGCTGAATTGGGCCACGATCACTGACCAGGAGAATTATCATCATAGCTTAGTTGGGCCACGATCACTGACCAGGAGAATGATCGTCATAGCTTATTAGTTGGGCCACGATCACTGACCAGGAGAATTATCGTCATAGCTTAGTTGGGCCACGATCACTGACCAGGAGGATTATCTTCATAGCTTAATTGGGCCACGATCACTGACCAGGAGGACTATCGTCATAACTTAGTTTGGCCACGATCACTGACCAGGAGGATTATCTTCATAGCTTAATTGGGCCACGATCACTGACTAGGAGGATTATCGTTATAGCTTAGATGGACCACGATCACTGACCAGGAGGATTATCGTCATAGCTTAGTTGGGCCACGATCACTGACCAGGAGAATGATCATCATAGCTTATTAGTTGGGCCACGGTCACTGACCAGGAGAATTATCGTTATAGCTTAGATGGACCACGATCACTGACCAGGAGGACTATAACAGATAATAGACCTGCTGGTAAATATGAATTCGGCCATATATTAGGTTAGGCTTGTTCAGGCTAAGTTAGATTATGATAAGTTAGACTAGGTTAGGTTAGGCTTGACTATCTTATCATTTTGTTGTGTCTTACTATCCATCTCTTGCTGTTTTACGCTCAACTTAAGAAAACATTTACAACCATCCTAAATGGAGCGTCACAACAGCCGGGACCGAGTTAGTGCATCAGTACGACTTGCTTATAATTCTCAAGAAGGAGTTCATGGCCCAACTTTAATACGCCCCTTTATTTACATTGTCTGTCGTCTTCTTCTAAAGTCAACAGCCTGAAGGTTGGTTTTATGTGATTACTATCCATCTGCAGCTTGGCATGCACTCAGATATTCGGTTGGTTAGTGCAGCCTGCACAATCTGGTAGAAATCCCATGTACTAGGGCAGTTCAGGTAGTATGTTGGTTCCACATTGCCTTACATACTGAATTTCTATAAGCAAGCGTGAACGGGCCTACCAATTTCGCCAGAAATATATTTTCACATATTTTCCAGTGTTATTTTACATACCAGAATCGACATGACGGCTTTACTTCCCCTCCGAAGGAAGTTGTGCTACGGGTTTTTAACGGCCCCGGCCTGGTTTGAGCACACAAACATCGGATCCTGAGGCGAGCACTTTACCCCAAGACCACCAAGGCCAACAAAAATCTTATTAGAGTCCTATAAATGTCATAACACCAACATACACCAAAAATTACGTTCATGATGAATATATCGTTTAAAAAATGTCATTGGCATATTGTATTGGAGAGCTTACCCAGACCCCACCGCGGGTAAGAGGAGCCCCTCTGCCCGGGTACGGACCTGCTATATTCAGAAAACATTTTCCTGTATACAGGCCCGGATTAACACTTTTGGGAGCCCTGTGCCAAATAAAACTTGGGGCCCTTAGAAGTTAGTTCCCCAATGAATGATTATAAATCTTACATATACATCATACACGGATAATTTTATTTGGACACTTTTTTTTTGCAAACGTAAGGCAATCATGGTGAGTACCATGAGTTTTGTTATTAGCATATTAATTATTAATATTATAGTAACTATTAAACTATACAATCTATTATATACTGAGTGGATTATAGTACTGTAGATTAATAGTTAATACTATAATAATACTGGACATTATATAGATTATAGACTATTTCAGTGTAGTTGCATTTTATGTAGTCCACTGTCTGCAGATAGAATAGTAATAGTATTAGTATTTTACCTCAGAAATAATTATTGTCAAGAGAAAATCAATGTTTATTTTTCTGTCAAAAGTCAACGGTACCGTCTGCAGTTATGTAGTATTTTCGGTTTGCCAAAAGCAAAGGTTGCGTTAATTTATAAGCACTGACTGTCGGACTCCACATAATACCAGGCTACCAGCGCCCTTCGATTAAGGAATTTCTAGATTAGTTTGGGATAAATTTTACGAATAAACATAAAAATATTGAATTACAATATTAGCACAAAATAAATATGACAAGTCAAAGTGATTTATTTGCAGGCGGGTGGGGGGGCGGGTCTTTGCGTGGCACACTTATCACACGCCTAAATCCGGGCCTACCTGTATAGCAGGCTAAGATCAAACTCAGGACGTCTGTGTCAGAGTCAACACACGACAGCCACGTGCATTCAACATGATTTTAGTACCCGCTTTAGTAGCCACGTGGGCTATAACGCGCTACTTTAGTGTTAGACTAGACTTCTGAAGACGGGGAGATCGGGGTTTGATCCCGGTTGGATGCGCTGAGGGTGTTTTTTACTCAATTGTTTTCCATTTTCTCCTCCACACTAATGCGGGTGCATAATTTCCTCTCAATTAAACCTTCCTAATCTTTAGACCATTGGCGTAACTAGTATAACCCAAACGGGTGGTAATGCCCGGTGCTAAAAAACATAATTTTAAGTCCATATTACCCCAACCCCCCAAATTTCCCAGCCACTTTTTAATCTTGTCAGTGCGTCTAACTACTGTAACTAGACACTCCTTTCTTCACCTATTACTCTCTTTCAATTAATAACTAATTAATTTATCACCACGTCTTACTACCCGTTCGGGTTATACGCTAAGTACTAATTGCGCTAATGGGTTAGGCATTGGGTAGGTTGAGTTTAAAGGAAGTGAACCCGCATTTGTGTGGAGGAGTAAAAACCATTTAGGAAAAACCACCCCAGTTCACCCGACCGAGATATGAACCTCGATCTCAATTTGTGACCCCCTCCCCCTTGCTAAAACACTGCTTACGGTCCTGTTTATCACAAAGTGAGTCCGCGAATTATTATCTATTTACAGTTTGTAAGGTTTAAAGTTTGAGAACCACTGTCTCAGCAAACAGCGATATTATGTCTTATTTGTCCTTGCCTCATAAACTTTGATTTTATCACCAGATGCAACACATCACAGATCAATTTACTCACATATTATAAGATTACAAGATATTTTATAACATCCTGTCCTGACATGTTACAGTTACTGAAGGATAAGTGCTGCGCTCTCTTGATACATTATTCAGATACTTAGAAAAATCACAACCGGCTACGGTGACTCGATCAACAAATACAGCACTGAACCCCCACACTATGACATAAGAAAGGTAAACTTTTACCCACAGGGGGGAGGAAGTCAGGGGCGCAACTGTCCCCCCTGAGATTTTGAGGTTATGTACATATTAGAAGTAGGCTAATAAACTAATTACTAGCGCTCGCCACCAGGCCACCTGCTGACTTTAGGGTTGATAGTTTGGCGCATGCATAAGCAATTCTGTCAGCATTCACCATTCAAATCAACAAGGACAAGTAGTGTCCAGCCATGAGTTTGAATAGATTTGAAACATTTTTCTTATGTTGTATCTTATTTTCAGGAGACAAAGATTACCTTCAAAAGCTTCTTTTTTGGTTTCATTTAATACATTTTCCTGGGGGAGGAGCCTCTGACCCCTGGCATACTGCCCCCTCCCTCCCCCGGTTTGCGTCCCCTGGAGAAAAATCCTGTGGGTGCCCATCAAGGGCGCCCACAGCAACGGGCAAGAGGAGGCATTTGCCCCCTCCTGAAATGTCCAATTCAATTTAATACATGTAATGTTTTCTTTTACAAGAAAACATTTTTTAATCTTCTAATTTGCCTTAAAAATTGATTCTTAAACAAAGCTGCTCTTGAAGAAACTGTTATAAACTCAATTTTGTAGTGACTGTAAACACCTTCAGTTTATATTTAAGTAAATAGTGTTTTTATGTAATGCTGTTAAATGAGCTCAAATGATATTATTAAATCCTTTCAAAAATGTTTATTTTACCTCGCTAAAATAAAAACAATTTATCCATATATTTTCATTCTAGGGCTTCCTTCCTAGTAAAAAGTAAACTTATTGAATCATTGTAAAAATTGTAATAATGAACAAGACAGGGGATTTTTAAAGAATGTTCTCAAATTTCCAAATTTAAGGTAATATTTATGATACCAAATTATTTATAGCTATGAATAGAATGAAATTTCATTTTCATTTTAAATCTATGAAATTTTATTTGCATAAGTTTACTAGTTGTGCTCAGGTTGAAGCAAAACCCTGCTTTTTGTAGTTTCTATATTTTTAGTATCTTACAGTGTCAGCGCCAGTGCCTGAAGAAGTTTTTCTAGGAACACGCATTCGTGGGTGGGTGGAGGAATATAAATTGCCTCCACCCCAACTCCATGGAAACATTTCTGCGGCCACCACTGAACGTAGTGTCAAGGTAGACTATAAGACTGTCCCCCCAAATCCTCAACATGATAGTTAATAATGATAAAAAAAGCTTTACATACTTTTGTAAGGCTAAAAACAACTACCTAAGTGATTAAACTTACATAAATACTTCTGCTCAAAGTAAATATTATTTATTTTATCCTCCCCTACTGAAACTCGCCTCACCTAGTGGTAGATATATATTTTTTCTAGTATTGACAGCACTTCTTTCAGGTTCCCAATAGTCCGTTCACGATAGGTCTTTACCTGGATAATAGTTCAAAAATCATATGTTTAGGTTTTGGGTTGTCAACACTTGTGAAAGATCACTGTTTTGTTATAAATGTTAAGATTTTTAATTACATGTTATATTTACATTTAAAATAACATAAACTTAAGTTTTATCACACTATTTTAATATTAATTTTTTTTTACCCAATCCGAAGCAATATTTTAAACATAATTAAAAGTAATTATTCTTAGTTTTGGAATGTTAGATATTATGTGTAATATAGTGCATACATTAATACCTTTTAATAAACCAAATTAGGCATATTATTTACTTGGAAAAGAACAAATACTTGTAATTTTTTATGTAAAATAAATTATTTTATGATTATTTTATATTTCAAAATATTTTTATCCACTGTGTGGGTGCATCATTGTAAATAACTTGTTTCCATCATATTCAATCACATGGTTTAAATTCGCCAGTCACCATTTTAAAGCAAAATTCGTTGTTAGACATTTTGTGAAAGTGCTGTGAATAGTAATTTTTTTAATTGGAATAAAACGATAAATATGCTTTGTGCCCGAATATTGGCCTAAATTACTGTGGTTAACATTTATACATTAACACATGTTTTAGTTAGTTATCTAAAGTGACAGATGTCAGCTGTTGGCGTAGGGATGTATTAGGGACTATTTCTAGTAACTTTTTGAGCTGTCATCCAAGTAAACTAAGGTATACTAATTTCTAATAGAATAGGCCAGTTTTGAATATGAAATGGTCCCATTTCATTCTGGTATAAGTAGTTGTCCTCCTGTATTTAGTACAGCGCCACACTTTAGACGTACTAAGTCTGACTATGAAATTGGCCCTAAGTGTTTCTACTTAAGGCCTAGCCTAGTAGATTATTGAAATGTCATGCAATTCATTCCACCTATAACAACAGTTATGTTTCAAAACCATTTAAATTACTTCAAGAGGAACTCTTTAAGCAACATTCCTCAACTATATGCTCTTGGGAGACTTCACCTCAAGTCATGACCGATTTCTTGGTCTAGTGGTCAGCACCCCTGGATACTGATCTAAAGGTCCCGGGTTCAATAACAGGTGTTACCAGAGATATTTTTCTTGAAAGGGGAAACTATTCCTGTTGCCACCAATACCGTCTCATGACCAAAATTCTTAGGCAAACTTGGAAGGGGTGACCCAAGCTTAAAAGGGAAGGTCCCGGAATTTTTTTTATACATTTTTTATGCTTCAAGAAGCTATTTGGAAGTGATTTTATTATTATAGTTGTGGCTTTGGGCATCCTTCTGTTCTGTGATGTACATTATTGTGTTATTACTTATTATAGACATATACTTATAAACTTTCGTTTGTTAGATTTCACTGATACACACATCAAAACAAAAGCACCTGTTACAATAAACTCTACAAAACTCTAAAGCCCAGTACACACGACACAACTTCTTGTACAAAAAGTTGTGTAAGAAATTGTACAATATCTTGGTCACATGTATCGCATATAAATTTTAGCTAATGACTGTTCACACAGCATTTGTGATTGCATACAATATTTGAAGAAAAAAACATGGCATTATTGCCCTTTGATTGGAAAAATGAATGAATGATTTGGAAAATATTGGTATTCAATGTAAATAATTTCTTAGTCATTCCTGAATATTAGGAAAATAAAAATATATTCTTTGTTTCAATTTTTTAATATTTTTTAAAAACAGTTGAAAACCTTTATATTTGGGGTTTAACCTCCTTCAATTATAATCATTTGTTTGTAAGCATTTAGCTGTTTTTCTTACAATTTTTTTTTTAAAGTAACTGTTTAGCAGACAAAGTTATTGTGTTTACAACTCAAAAGTTGAACAAGAAAAATAGCTGATGTAAGACTCGGTCTATCTCCTGAAATCGAATACAATAAGTTGTGCAAAGCCGATCTTGCATAAGTTTTGGTGTTAACATGACGCCATCTTCAGGCTGAAACTTCTTTTACAACTTTATGTACAATAAGTTGTGTCTTGTGTACTGGGCTTAAAGATGTGTAGGCATGGGGTTAGTACCTTGACAATATATTAATTTTCCCTTTCATGCCATACCATCCATCTATGTTTTGAAAGGCGAAAAGAGGGGTTGTGACTTCAGTTCTAGTCGGCACCTTTCGGGCAAGAGAAGTAGTAGCTCGGCTGCTTGCATTTTTACCTGGTATCCACAGCTCTTCCCCTTCTCAACCCTCAGAAATCTATGACGTCACAAATAAGAACTATGGTACAGTAGCCCCATGGCTTCTTTGGTGCTGAGTGACAGCTCACAGCTGAGAGCTGACGGCTTGTAGCTAGAGCAATGGGATAAAAGTCAGACAAATACAGACTTTCATGCATGTTACGGTCACTGCCATGTATATGATTTTTTTTCAAGCCCAGTGATGCTTGAATTACATTTCTTCAATCAAAGGCAAGCAGTGCTTGCCCTGACGCGACGCCACTGGTTGTCACCATAGTCTGGTTAGTTAGTACACCATCTCACCGCGGGTATAACGTGTAGACTATTTCCAAGTTATACCCTGTACGCTAGAAAAAAACATGGGCAACCACAAACTGCTATAAAAAGAATGAGATAAAATATTATGTGTATATCCCTAAAATTAATTTATATGCTTATCACACTTTTCTTTTGTTTGAATCAGAAAGTCCTTATTCCATTTTTGTGATGTGTGCTTAGCCGCAAGTAGAGAGTAGTCATGTTTAATTGAAGTATCACAAGTCTCTTGTAGGAAGGACCATATTTAACAGTAGGTAAACGTTACTAAAACTACTCAAATATATGTTTAGTTATTTTAATTATTGCTAGGTGTCAGCACTGCACTGATTTCTTGTCATTGGCTTAATTCAATTTCTCCCCTCCTCTGCTAATGTATCTAAACACAAGTGTTTGTTAGTGTGAGAGTTAAGCGTCTATATTACCTGGGAACAAAGCAATGAATCTCTCATGTGAAATAATTACTTCTCAAGAAACAAGATTGGAGTGCCCCAGCCACCATTTCTTCGCTCCAGGTACTCTCATTAACAGTTTGCAAAGGTTAAGTTAGTTAATTTTTCTTTGTGTTTGATAGTTTTAACGCATGGGTGAAAAATCTAGTCTCTTTCAACAATGCACAATATCGACAAGTCATGTGAAATACAATTGTAACTTCTAATAGATATCCTTATCCTATATTTTATAAAACAATAAGTCTTATAATATGGTACATGTTATCAATGTTGACCGCATAAAGTTAGTAATTTCTATACCGTTCCCCCTACCAGAATCTTATTATTTGCAAATAAATGTTTCCCACACAATGGTAACACAAACTTTAATATGGTGCTAGTATGAAGAAACTAAGAAATTTCAGACATTTTTTTGTGGTAAACAGGGATATTGTTTTATTGTGTTATTAGTAGCTATTATTTTAAAGGTATCGATACATTCACTATTCATCAAAAGTAAAAGCTGAAGACCACTCGACTCTCAACATGTGAATATATATTAAAATTGTTCAAGTAAATTTAGTAGTTGTTAAAAAAAGTCTTCCTATTATTTTTGAATTCTACTGTACATGAGCATACCACCACAATCAAGGTGCATGTTATTTGGTCAAGTGAGTGTGAAGAGGTATTTGAATAAAGGCTTACCTAAAATACCATTTTTAAATTAACAGCAAAGAGCAAAATTCAAGTACTACGATCCCTTCCCCCTAACCCCCCCAATGCTCAAAATTAAATGATAATGGTTTTGTCAATCAGTGGCCAGCCTGACCAACTCGAATGAGTCACAAATAAGACTAAGTTAAAATATTAAAAAAAATTCTATAAGGATTTCAAATCATATAAAGAAAAGTAAATTGAGAAATGGTCGAGTTTAATAACCTGTTTTTCCCCACATGCATAGTCACAGCACATTTTTAATTATCCATGGTGTTGTGTTCAGATTGTGTTTGTTTTTTCCTAAGCATTGTAAATGTTTTTCATCTGCCGTGTTTTCATTTATCTTTTTAAGTAGCTCATATATCCTGGAGTTATTTTGTGCTCAAAAGTTGTAAAAAGAGTCACAACTAAAAGACTTATTTTCCCCTCTGGAGGAATCAAATTAGGTAGTGTCAAGAATATTAAATACATTTAAATTAATATTTGGTTTGGATGTATTCTTCACAGACATGATTTAAAAATATCACCTGGACATGGGACTCAAACCTGGGAGCATCAGTGAGTGTGCTTAGTGTAAGGTCCCATGTTCAACTCCTGTGTCCATGGGTCGGTTGTTTTACTAACACAGATTTGAAATATTAATGTTAGCAAAATAAACAAGATTTCAGGTTGGTTTGTATCAGAAATTGATATTTATTACAAATTACAGCAATTTACTGTAATAAATTATTATAAATAAATAGACACTTTAGAAATATTAAAAATAGTTTTTTTTTTATTTGGAACATAATTTAACCTTACTATTAACAATAAGTGGTGTGGGTAAGTGTCACATCTTTAAGCAATCACACAAACATGTCTAATAATACCTAATGGCAACAATAAAATTAAATCTTTCTTAAATTGATGGGCTAGTGGTTTGAAAAAAAATACTGTACCAAATCCTGAAAGAATGAATAAAGGCTTTCAATTTTATTTTTTGACATAATTATAATATTTCAAGAATTATTTTATGAAATCAATTATTCATGGAACACCTTTGAAAATGAGCAATTTCAATCTCAAGAGTATTAAAACAAATATGTGGTGCACACATTAAGAAATCTTCTAGCATATTTTGATATTTTTAAGCACCCTATAACATGTTACAAATAGTTAAATTCCATTATGCAACCTTTTGCGAATGTTCTATTAACAAACCAATATATATTGCTTGAAATTATTACCATAACTACTACTACTAAACATTTAAAATACAAGGACACATTTATATAGCATTCCATGAATACAATTGCCTTTTAAGTTATTCCCATGTGCAAATTAATTGTGCAACAAAGATTTGAACAAAAATTGTATTATTTGTTATAAATTTTATTACAGATTACACAATCAAACGACATTTTGGAAATTAAATCATCATAATACTTTATAGTACATACCAGCACGCATCATAACATTTAGGAAAGCACAGTGAAACAGCAAGATTAATTATAAATTGCTTTACAGGTGTGATTCTGTGAAAAAATAGATCTTCCAAAGAGACAACCAGTGTTGATGCTTAAAAAGCATTTTATTTTATGACATGTAGTGATAATATGAGTTTGAGGGGAAGAATAGTTATATCTTAGCAAGGAAGAGATTGAATAATATATATATTTATTTCTCTTGCTTTTTTCCAAATATATTTGCTGTACTAATGTAACACATTTACTAACAATTTACATTAATCAGTGAATGTACAGACAAGGCTCCTGATCTCATAAAAAAAAGAAGTGGTNAAGATGTAAATTTGCTTTAAAAAAAAAACTTTGATTTGGACAGTTGAAAAAGTTGATTATGGCGACACTAGAATGGATTGGTATGGCTTCTTTTTGAGACCATTAATAAAACCAATCTTACTGCAGTGGGGGCTAACATGGTTTAGCTTAATTTTAGGTGGGAACACAAAGTTATTGGACGTTTGTCATTAGGATCGCAGCATTTTACCAGAAACCTTTCAGATGAATGGAGAAAGTCCCCCAACTATCAATATTTAATAAATGTTTTGTTTATTTTATGTAGACAGTTAAACTAAATGCATGGTGTCTACTCAACTTGACCAATGAAATTCCCGACTTTTTCCCTGATTTCCCCTGATCATTTCCTAAAATCCCCGACTAAAAAGTATGTCACATCCTTCTAATTCCCCCACCTCCCCCCTCATTTTTCTATTAATCTTTTTTTATGAATAATAATAAGTTTTAAAATTTAAATAAACATATTTTTTAAATTTGTATTAACATTGTTTATTAAGAATTATAAAATTTAGTACACAGCTACAAAAAAAACTACAGTTTGAATAACATTATTATTTACTGTTTTAATGATTATTATATTTCATATTTTGAGTAAAACCACATTTTCCCAAATTTTTATTGTAATTTACCAAATTCCCGGCTTATTCCCGTTTTTTCCCGATCACTTCAAATTCCCGGCTAATTCCCGTTTTCCCTGATTTTCCCGGATGGTAGACACCCTGAAATGGTAGATTTATCTCCTGAAAATTATTTTATCTATTTTATTATTGTTTTGGCCATAAAAACTGAAAGAATATATATTTGGGGTGTGCGAGTATTCAAAAATTAGTTTTCAAGTTGAGTTTTAGTAGCTGCTCAAATTATACTTTTAGATTTTTTACAAAAAAACAACAAATTTGAAAAAGTGGAAATTTTGATCTTTTCCTTAAACATTTCTAATTTATATAATTTTATTATATTTTAGGATATAATTTCATAGGAAATGGAGTAGTTCAATATTTTCTTTTGTCTAGTTAACAAAAATGTACAATTATGTTAAATTTATTTAAAAATTCAAATTTGTGTGACTATACATTTTTGCCCATAAAAATGTATTTAAAAAAAAGATGTATGTACTTATTTATGGTTTATGCATGGATATATAGCAAAAATTCAACTTGAAATATTTATTGTACAAATAATGCTCTATACTACTCGAACTTGGAAGGGGGAAAAAAAACTCGGCATTTTTATTCAAACTTGGCTCGTTAAAAACACCTACTCACACCCCTAATGAGAGTCTTATCCCACCTTAAATTCAAAGCATGCAGAGTCTTGAAATCAGTTAAGTCCTAATGTAAAGGTAAGTCTTGTTACTAGGCCATTCCTTTGAATTTTGTTTTGCTACAGCCTTTGTTCTCTTCAAAATGTTTGGGATTAAAATCTTACCCACATAATTCTCAAACTCATATTTTAGATAAATCCTTGTGAAAATCATATCCTCTACACAAATCATGTTTATTACTTTTTAAAACATTGAAGTCTTGTTTAAATTCTCTCTCGCTCTGAATAACAATCATTGATCAAGACACAACTAATGCTAGCAGCATAGAAAATTGAGAGCATTGAAGAAACTATCAATGTAAAATATATTTCAGTCATGTGATATTTTAACAAAGGGTAAAACTATCTTAAAATTTTTATAAACTAGGTGTAGTAAACTTTAGTTTCCAGGAAGACTTTAAAATGGTTTAAGTTAATAGAGAAATATATATTTTAAAAAGAACAATATAAAATTAAAATTTCGCCTTTTCCTCAAATATTATATTTTTAATTGTCAGTTGTATAAATGTATTCATTTTAGTTCTTACAACACAAATAATTTGGTAAAATATTGTCCTTAGACAAATTTTTTAATAGTTGAATTAGTTAATCTTATCCAAGAAAAGACTGTACGTGTCTCACTTTTAAGTTGACAAGCACAATTTTTACATGCTCATTAGTAAGCTAGTTACATTTTTTTTATCATACAAACACTATATTAACAGTCATCTTACATTATAAACTTCTCAGAAAATACATTCAAACTATTATTATTATTACTATTATAAAAACTAGTTCCAGTATTATTAAAACAAATGTTAAGTTAATATTAAATTCCTATTACAGTTTAGTGTCTTATTAAAATATTTTAGATATTGTTGGTAACATTTTAAAGGCTACTCAATTTTTTTGATATCAATCTTTTTATATGAATTAGAAGAGTCTAAATTTTAATTCCAAAATATTTTAGTTAAGCTCTTTGAAATTTTTTTCATTTGATATTTGAACATCAACATTAATGAAAGTTCTATTGTTTTATTTTAACCATTTTCATACAACAGGTTTGAGAAAAAATTTAATTCAATACTGGAACCGCTCAATAACAGATATTTTAATGCACACCAGATCATTTTTCCATGTGAAAGTACGATTAACATTAAAATCTCAGCTTTCTCATGAGAATGCTCAGCTTTACATGCCAAATAATAATAATAAATTATTATTATTATATTAAAAGAATTATAATTCATAACAAAACACAAGGTTAGTTTAGAAAACACTTTAAACAACACAATATATTCTATCTAGTCAGGGTGGTTTCAAAAGACTTCTTTCAAATTTATATTATAAAAGAAAAGTTAACAAAGTATTACTCTGCTGAGTCAAAATCAATTTACACACAGGTTATTCAATTATTCAAACAGTTATTCAATAATTCATGCAGAACAAATCAAATTAATTCAGATACTTTGAAAATACAGGACAAAATGAAGAAAAAACTGTTTTGAAAACACACAACTTGACTTTGTCTCCTATAATAATGGGGTGTGCAAATTACACTTTTTTTTAGTTCCAGTGAAACAAAATTAAATATATGAAATATTTATAAAGCTGAATTAAAGTTCAAAAATTTATTTTGTTTTGTGTTGTAAAAAATAAATCATACTGTACTTGTTTAAACATTTTTTTACAGCAGATACAAATTATAAAAGCATTTAATTACATCAGATCAAGAATGTCCAGCCCGTGCACCACTATTGTATGTTGTATTTCAGATTAATTTATTTTAATAACTTTACTTGTATAACGTATACATGTAATTGGTTATTATAAATAATTATTCCTTCACATTTTTATTATATTTGGCTATTAAGTCCTATAAATTTCCAGTATAGCTCCCGACCAGCTCACCAATAACTATGTAACCCTCAGTCAGGGGAAGGTTGGATGGACTTGGTTGGTTATATGCTTGTAAAGATGAAAATTGAACAAAAATGTATATATAAGCTGTCAATATTGTTATTGACAAAACTTCCTTAATGTAAAAGTTAAAGAGCTTTTTTTTTTAGCAAAGTCAAAACTGATGAATATTTGAAGTTGAGTCAAGGTTTTTGATCCCTTGCACACCCCTAGTTGTTTATATATATATATATATATACACACACATATAAGGATAAATAATAAGGATAAGGATAAATTATCATGACAACAGAAATATACAAATTTTAAAACTCTTACTAAGATATTCATTATTTGCAAAGACAAGTCTAGCCTTCTAATATAAGCACAGATTTTTATATATATAGATTATATATATATAGATTATATATATATAGATTATATATATATAGATTATATATATATAGATTATATATATATAGATTATATATATATATATATTATATATATATAGATTATATATATATATATTATATATATAGATTATATATATATAGATTATATATATAGATTATATATATATATAGATTATATATATATAGATTATATATATAGATTATATATATATATAGATTATATATATATATATATAATCTGTGCTTATATTAGAAGGCTAGACTTGTCTTTGCAAATAATGAATATCTTAGTATCTTAGTAAGAGTTTAAAAATTTGTATATTTCTGTTATGATAATTTATCCTTAATAAACTCTCGATATTAGAAAAATCAAGGATGTGTGAAAATCTTAGCTACCACCCTGTATAATAGGTGGGACCACGCATTCTTTGCAATAGGTTCAGTAAAAATAACACTTCTTATAAAATAGATAATGTACTGAGAAGTTAAAACACTACATATTTATTAAGCATCATCATGGAAAATATTGTTGAGTAAGGAAGTGTGGAATCACACACTTACTTCAAATATTACCACAAAATTTCTTCTAAATTATGACCCTGTTTTACCTAAATAGTAATACTGTATGTCAAAATACATAATACCAGCATGGTTGTGTTCATACTTTTAACTAGTTTACCAGATGCCATAAACATTTCTCGATATTAAAAATTCCAATGAATTTAATCTAAAACACATTATTAAAATACCATTGCTTTAACTATAACTGATAAAAGTTATCTTTTATGTAATATTCATAGCAGAGTGACATTAAAATGTTTTTACAGAAAGAAAACAAAGTTTTAACAATTTAAGATTAAAATCAGATCATATTTCATAAATAATAGCATCCACTTAACTAAGAATATTGGAATAGATTTAATTAAGATAAATATTAGATTGTCAATATATAAATATATATAAACTTTTTTTTGTGAAGTTTACCAATGTCTAAGTACTATATATAATATTTCTTGAACAACTCTGAAGGAACGTCATTCTAAACACAAAACACAATTGAAATACAATATTTTATATGTTAACTTTCTTAAAGTTCTTTTCATTTCAATAAAGTTGTAGGGAGAAATAAAAAGTTTCTTTCACTTATTGAAAACACTCGGGGTTGATTCAGAAAAATCAGACTTATCATTTCCATTCAACAAAACAAACAAAAAAGTTAAGTCGTATAGTCAAACCATATTGTAACGACTCGATATCACTCTGAATTCCATTCCTTTGTATTTAACTTAAACAATTCTGGGAATTAGTTTGATTATCCTCAGAGAGTGTTTCACCATTCAAGTTAAATGCAGTCAAAATGTAATTTATCAACCACGCGACTCCTAAAAGCGACCACAAGAGTGAGGCAACAAGACCAACTTGTCATCATCGGCTAATTGAAGGAAGTGATTGAGACATTGCTCCTGAGTGAAGCGCTGACATTGTCAGAAAGTTGAGGGGATGGTACCCATGGGCTTCTCGCTGTACAAGGGACCGGTAGGGCTCTGCACCACATAGTGGGTCAGCCTTGTGGGTAGACAACCAGCGTTCAACTGGTAGAACTCTACCAGCTGAAGGAGATCATAGAACTTGGTAGAACCGTTGTCCAGAGAGAAACATATCGATTCACGTACTTGGTCCATCACCTAAACAGTCGACCAAAACTCACATTATTCATATGTTACATGTACATTGTACAAACTATTATATGTCATACAATCGCTAGTCTCAAATATAAGTCAGATAAATTGCAATACTAGGAAAGTTTAACTAAACCATATTACAGTGATGTGTGGATGTTTATTAGTTACTTATAATGCATATATAAAGATTTAATTGAGAAAAAATGTAGTGCTAGGGCTCCCATTATTTACATATTTACTAATAAGAAGAAAGTGGTAATTTTCCAACATGGTAAATAAAGTGTTCAGTTGGAAAAATTTAAGAAGAGTGTGAGGTGATAAACTATAATCTGAGAAAGTGTCAAACATAAGATTATTGGGCACAAATGACTCATTTAACAAGTGCTAGATTAACGTTATAATTATATTAACCAAAGTGTACACTATTTATGGAATATTAAAACGTAAATGCTTGGTATCAAGAAAAAAGATCGTTCATCCAACTATCACTAAGCATAAGTATTATTCAGAACATTAATTAGTATAACCTTCTCATAAAAAGATACGATAAAACAGATAGCATGAATACCACTATATGCGTTTAACCTGAACGGGTAGTAAGACGTGGTGCTAATAATAATAAAAATAATAAAAATATTAATAATAAAATAATAATAATAATTAATAATAATAATACCACCACCACTATATGTTTTTTGCAAAATGATTGATTTAAATGAACAAGTCCCCCTAATGTTGCCCATCATAAGATCAAATTTCAAAACATGTTTCATTTCCTAGCTAAGGGAAGGGCAAAATATATATTAAAAATGGGTTTTCGGACTATTCCGAGTGTATATTTATTAGGAATCACCAAACCTGGACAGGTATATTATAAAGGATATCCAAGCACCCATCACATAAATAAACATCAATAACATCCCATGTCAATAGTGAAATTAAAAAGTGTGTCCAAAGGAGCACAAAGGTAGCCAAAAATTACATTCTATTCCTTCTCTGTAATGTACCTTTAACAGAAAGTCTAACCAGAACATTACAAAAACTATAAAAAAAACTGGAGCCATATATTCTAAAATATTTTGGGAAAGAAATAAAAATGTAGAAAAAATAATTTAACTGCCACATGCCATGCAAGGCCGAGTTCGTGATTTGTAAGTTGTAATATTTTTCTCATAATCGACATTTAGCTAATAGAAAAATGCATACACTGCAAGTTGTGAAAACTTGTTAAAGTTTAGTTAACTTTACATTGCTGTGAAGGTCACCTGACTGTTTTTATAACAAACACAGTAGGTTGAATTCATAAATGTAAGTAGAACAAGTTCCAACAAAACTTACAAAGACCTTTAAAATATTGAGTTCAAGAACTTGAACAGGTACTTTTAAAATAATATATCTCTATAAGGAAAACCTCTCTTCGCTTTATGAGGTAATTGTATCATATTTGTAAGAGGGTGGATAGAAACACATAAAATGAACCAACAAAAAATAACTTTTACAATAAAAAGAACACAGTTAATACTTTACATTGCTGCCATTGGACAAAGAGGTAATGGTTGCTTCTTAAAATAAAATCGATCGTTACCGCCCAATCCCCTGACCTTGGTTTAATTCTATCGGAACTCATCAGGAAGGAGTGTAAAATGTGCAACACAACTTCCTAAAAGAGGAAACCAAAACCTTTTTGTCCAGTGGCAGCAATGTAAAGTGTGAAATGTGTTCTTCTTTTTATTGTAAAATTTATTTTTTGTGTTTGTTCCTTAAATGAGTTTCTACCAATCTTTCCTGTACCTTCTTCCAAACATAATACTTTTAAAATAAGTATTTTTGAAACCAAACTGATAAAAGTGATTGACTTACAGGAGTGATCTGTGAATGCAGAACTTTCCCACTACACCTGAAGGTCAGGACAAAGGATCCAGGGTTGCTCCTACTTTCCCGAACCAAAAACACACTGCAAACACAACAACATAACTTAACATAAAAACTAAAATTTCACAATATTTAGATTAATTTTAGTATGATAATCAAATATTTTATTATGATACTGTACATAATTTTTTTATTAATATTAAAACCTTTTTAGGCCCGTGTGTATTACTTTTATTGTGACTGACTTTTTTTTTGTATTAAAATTATAAATCTGTTAATTTATTTTGTGTTTTTTCTTACAATTACTATTTTGGTAAACTGGCAATACGGTTATTATTATTTAAAATGATTAAATATATACTTTAAGGAGCCTAAGGGGGTGGGGGGGGGNACTTCATCAATTGTGACATTTCACTACGGGGCCAATAGAAAATGTTAAAATAGTAAGTATGTTGCAGTTTTAAGTTTGTTTTAACACCAGTGTAGTGGCTATTAGCGGCTATAGGGTCAATGTGGGTAATTGTGAATGTTGTTTATAATTTTTTAATTTTCAATATTAGTGGAAAGAAAAATTATATTTTCTGAAAATGTTGTTAGTTTTAGATCACCTGCAAAAATTTCAATCATTTATCTTCACTTTTTCATGTCAAGATTAGTTATAAAAACCTTGTGTTTTTTAACAAACTAATAGGCTCACAAATTTTTTTTGTATAAAAAAACTTCTACAGGTTGAAACCCAATTTCTGTAGTTTGTATTTAACTATAGGATAATCTGTTTTTTATAAAGTTCTTTTATACCTTGTATTAGTCTCCTAATTTACGAGCTCACAATTACCCACTACTTTTAAATTTAGTGGTTAATTGTGAACAGCCAAAGTTAAGCCTATAAATTCACACAATATAGTGCTGTAAAACAACATATTATGTAGCCTAAGATTTTGCTTTGTTTTTTGTACCAGTAGAAAGGTGTTTTTGTACCAGTCAACAATTTTTTGTAAATATATTCTCTGTTTCAAATTTATTTCACACCCTTTTTTTTAAACATTTTTGCACGACAAAGAATATGGGCAATTGTGAACGTTTATTTTTGACCATAACGTTTTGAAACTGGACAAAAGTGAACAGCATCATTCACAAATGCCCACATCTTCCATACCTGTCTGTTTAGTATTTTTCCTAATGGCAATCACAATTACCCCCAATTCCAGGGTAATTGTGAACACGTATTATTGCTCAGTTATTATTAGCTGCAAAAAAATATATATATATATATAAATTATATCTTGAGATGTGTTGAACTTTATACCATGGGTTCATTTCATGGTCAAACTACAAGTGTTTCATAAAATTGAAAGGAACCACATTGTCAAAACTCACTCATACACAGGAGTTTTCCCTAAGGCGTTAAGACTCTAGTCTCTACACTAATGTGGATACATTTCTTTTAAGATAGATTCTTCATCTTTACCACTTAGATTAAGTCATTAATCACGCTTGTGTTACTGTCCTAAAAAACTTTACTTGGCTGGGATTTCAGCCCTAACCTAATGAATCAAAGTTAAGCATGAGTTAGCTTTGATTGTAAAATGCCCCATAACTTAACCAATTAACCAACTCAACGGAATTACGAAACTCAAAAGTTCATGACCGCCATTCAACCCTATCCTGAGACACCCCTATCTAATTCCTAACCTGTCACCCAACCTCCTTCAAATATATCTTCACATTATCCTTCCAATGACATCCAGGCCTACCAAGTGGTCTTGAATGGCTCAATTTTCTTACTAATATCTTTCTGCTGGGAATAAAGACCTTCCAGATGGTTATTTGTAAGAAAATCGGTATTTTCTGGTTTCCTGACTAAAATTTTGTCCTGTCAACATCCGTACGTGCCACATGAACACCAAACCTCAGCCTGCGTGCCCTGAGTATTGTTAATATGTTTGGTGATGCATACCAAACAATAAACTCTTGGTTTTGTATATTCTTGATTTAATATTTCGAGAAAGACGAGATGACAAAAGCTTACAGACTGAATAATTTCAATCGTTGCCTGTATGAACTATGTTTTTGACCTCCTCATGGACTAATAAAACGTACAAATATAGTAAGACGGATCAGAAATTAAATTATGGCTATGTCTTGATCATTATTTTCTTCATTAAAACATAGGTCAAAGACTGCCAAAGCAATTTAAAACTAATCACAAGACTAGTTTATGGATTCTTACTAAGTTTCCGGATAATTTTTTACAAATAAAGTGTTTAAAGTGGGATCTACTTCTGATAATTTGTATCCTAGAGATTGGAACTGACCCGTCCACGGTGCCGTGTCTGGTGACGAGCTGTGCGGCCTGTTCCCGGGACATGCCGCTGTGGAACCACGGCTGTGCCATGTGCACCCCCGATTCTAAACCTTGCGCGCGCAACAGCGACGCGGGGTTGCGCGCAGACGGCCGCCAGCGTCGTTTCCACGAGTAGCCTTCCGCCACGGCGATGGCCTTAGCCTCCTTGGGGTCCTCCACGATCCGCCCCACACTGCCCGTGAAGTCCATGGCCACACGAGACCGTACACTTTCCTGGAGACAAAAATAGCACAACAATCATAGCACCATGCATTTTCTGGAGACAAAAAGAACACGTCAGTCATAGACTCTATAGATTAACATCAGTCATAATCATAGTCACTGTATACAATCCTGGAAAAAATCACGACAATAATGCAAAACGTGCTAGCTGTGTTACAGAGAATCGAACTAGGCACTCAGAAGACCGTTGCTCTTTCCAGGCAAAATCACAGATTTAACGACATTTTAGTGACAAGTGTTCGAATCTCGGACGGGTTTATTTAAGATGAATTTTCCGCTTCCCTGCCACGTGAAAATGCGGACACACGTCCTTCAAATTATAATTTCCTCATCCCTACCCCAATAGCAGGCTGACACCACGTCCCGTTTTTTGCTATACCCCTACCTTCTAGTCAATTTAGTAAAAATGCATTTTTTGTACAGTTTTTTTTATAAAAACTTTAAAATATGCTTGAATATTGGTCAGTCATAATCAAGTTTGCATCAATGGCTGCTATTGTAGGCAGTGCCGTACCTCAACAGGTGTACAGGCACAGGGCCCCAGACAAAGGAGGCCTTGAAATGGAACTGACAAATTCTAAATTTCGCCGCCATGAATCTGCTCATAAATATCATGATTAAATAAGGAAATCTCAGGACAGATCGACGCGTCTTTAGCATAGATGAGCATTGCTGATTTACACAAATCGGCTGCAGATCTCGTTATAAAGTATAACAAAGATTTTAAATATATTCGAGCTCACAATATGTGAGTTTCAAATGTTCTAAGTGTGAAGCCTTGGCACTAATTTATTATTATTATTATTATTACCGCGTCTTACTACCCGCTCGAATTATACGCTTAAGTACTAATTATGCTAATGGGTTAGGAATTGGGGAGGTTGAATTTAGAGGAAGTGAACCCACATGTGTGTGGAGAGTGGAAAACAATTTTTGGAAAAACCACCCCCAATTCACACGACTGAGATTCGAACCTCAATCTCCCCGTCCTCGGCAGTCTAGCTCAACACGAAACTAGTGCGTTAGCTAACTACGCCACCGAGGCGGGTGACACTAATACAAAGCATTTAAATTGCAACTCCTCTTCATATTCTAAATGCTCTTTATGACTTTGTATTAAATAATGGAGTCATTTCTGAATATCAATGTTATTCTCCGAATATTTCTCTCTTTCCGTTTGTGCACGGCATATCGGACAAAAACGAATATCGACTCTTCCATAATTTCGATTGTTGTATTGTATTTGTTTATTAATTTTTCTTCGAGTAAAAATTAAAGGGGACCAAAAATAAAACCTTTCATAGGGCACATGAAGAGCTAGTTCCGAAACTGATCGTAAGTAACAGTCATTCGTTTAATAATCGGTAGACGCGCGTTGATAGAGATCGACAAATTGCTCACTGAATAAATAATGTAACTCAAGTTAGTGAATCGTTTTTTTTTAAAAAAAAGTGTTGTCCACTCAAGCGCGTTTGTTCTGTAGCATTAGTTTTTGTTCTGTGTTCTTGTAGGTTGCAGCACAAACATGTCGCATACTCCTAAGTTTTTATTTTACATTTATTGACAGTTTTAAAGCATTATTTTTTGTAATTTGTTGCATATAGTAGGTTTGTCTGAAAAATATCTTTGGTATGAGCATGATGAAATACAGCCAGCCTCCTCTACACCAACCTAAAAGTGATCAATATTTGCACGTTCAATATTTGTATGTAATATTTATGAACATTCCCGTCCAGTTTGTGTTGTGTCTCAAGGAATGATGGCCAGCTTATATCCATTAGTGTAAATAATAAGCATACGGAGCACGGTTATGTTCTAAGGACGAACAAACTATAGTTGGGTAAACACCCTTCAACGGTCACCCAACCCAATGTTGAGGCAGGCCGAGCGCTGAGTCAGCAAAACAGAGAAGAAAGGGGGTGGAACCGGTTCCATCTAGGGGGGGGGGGCGAGTATTCACCCAAACCACCCTAGCAGCTGCTGTGCTCTCCCTAATGCACGGCATATCAACAACCCTTCCCGCACCCCATTGTCCTTTGAGCCACATCGGCGAAAAGGGGGGAGAACACCAGCAGCGCTATTACAATGGGGAGCAGTACCCCCCACCCCCCTATTTCGAGCTTCTAGGGTTTCTCTTGGCCTACATCAACACCGTGACGGTTGACCCTTCTTGCGTAGTCAATTTTCTTTATTTATACATCCATGCCATCTTAGTTGAGTCTCAGGGTAAACAAAGGAAAGCAGGAGGTAAAGGCTATAAAGACTTTAACCACCCCCTTTACCAACCTACAGAGCCACGGGCTTTTAAACTAAAGTATCTATTCTAAATGTTTTTCAACTAAATAAATGAACATATAAGAATATTAAAATTATGTTGATTCAACCCGGTGAGGGCTATGAGACCAGCCACTCAACCATCTTGGGTGCTATGATCCACTTTCCATTGGACGGTTAGAAAAGTTATTAAATTACTTTCATGCAATCATATATATATTGATATACAAGTTATATTTACAGGAAATGTACCCACATTTGCGCGGATAGGCAAACCTATTATAAGCCGAACGGGTATTATGACGCGGTGCTAAAAAAAAACCTGCGACAGCCAAAGATTGGTTTCGTATTAGGCTTCACACAACTCAAATACCAAAACGAAGAACATGACCAGTCAAAATGAAAGCTATATGTTTCAGGACAAGTAGTAATGTAAAGTAAACGTGTGAATTTGACAAACTTTTAGTGGCGATAGTAAACGGTAATTATTTACTTTCGAGTTTCAAACAAGATGGGACAAAATATAATACTATAGCTCATCTACGGTAGTAGTGTAGTTAAGTTACGGCTAGAAGAAGGTTATTTATTACAAACATTGGCTGGACGTGTTATTAGAATAGTTTGATAAAACTTTTTATTGATTATTTAATTTATATTTATTTGGAATGTTTAACGTACACTTTCTGAACCGACTGATTATATCAGCACACGACTTTTAGACTAACTTGAATCTAGAATAGACACAACATCCAGCCCCCTTGCAGTCAATTTATCGCCGTAAAAGAGGAAACCCACATTTCACCGACCGGCCATACCAGGAATCGAACCCGGGTATTATTTATGAATATATTAGTAAATGACTTTCAGTAAATGTTTGCTATAAAGAACCTTCTGATAGCTTTCGCCGTAGATGAGCTGAGCTATAGCTCGTCTCTTGCGAGGGGTGCAAATTCTACGACACGTCAACTCGTGGGAATGGAGCCCCCTCCCATATTTCTTCCCTTACAATTCACACAAACGTTCACACGGGTCACACAAAATACAAAGTTACAAATGTGCCCATTCCAGCAAAACTATTTCGAACTTTTTAAGGCGGGTTGGAAGCTAGCGCGAGTTAAAACGGTAGAAAAGTCTTAGTGAAATTCAGAAACTTCAGAAACCAAAAGTGGGTTTATAACGTTCCTGGGTGCAGCTGTCCGGGAGTAGGAGAACAAACGGGAAGGAGGAAAATACAAGTACCAATACAATTTGTTGTGGCCCATCCTATTAAATTAAATCACCTTTCGTTCCCTGGGCATTTAGGCCGTAAAGAAGAACCAAAATAGTGGATATTTGGACTTTTCAGAGAATATTTCAAACTGTGTTTACAAGTGTAGGGTGATATATAAAATACTTTTGTTTTCATTTCACAGCTAGCTCTTGTAACTTACTGTTAAAGATTTGGTCAATATTTAACCTAAGCGCAACATTTTATTGGCAATATTTCAGCTACCTAGGCGACCCCTTTAAGGTGGAAATGTCGGGGACGCAAGAAAAGGAGTTTTTTTTTAGTTTTTATATAAAAATTTTATTAAAATAAATCAAATATTTCTTTAGAACAGAGATTCGTTTTCTTCAACTGATGAAACAAATGTTGAATATCTCTCAAAGGTGTTCTGTAATTTAATGACAAACTTTTTAAATGAAGAGAAAAAGTTGTCATCTAATGCCGCTATGCTCACGACAGAACTGTTGATATCACCATGTAGAGAAAATTAAGCTCTAGGTTTATAATGGAGCAATATTTTATTTTAGCCAAAAAAAGGATTGGATACAAAAACTGTATCAACACAGACCTTTACTCGCGTACTCTATACAACCCCGCCTTAAATGGCGTTTCATAAAAAAAAGGTCTCTTTTCTAGTAAATAAGACTATACAAATGGTTTCAATTGTTTCAAGATTGATAAAGAACCTCTCGGAAGTTTTCCTGGTTAGCCTTGACCTTGGAATGAAGTACAGCAGTTGCCGACACTCGAACAGGCCTGCCCAACTCAGTGACGGCACTCCCTATTTCTTTGCCAATATTTGGAGAGCTCAAACTGCTGATGTAATACTTTACAAAACGACGCAATTCAAACTTTACTTTCAATTAGAAAAAGAAGAAGAATAAGAAAAAAAAAATCTTCCCTAACAATTTGCAAGAGCATCCTATTCATGCTTGGAGAATTTGTTTCCGTGTCGCTGGTTCGATCATCGGATTCTATTTGTTGACTTTAGAATAAAAAAAGAACACACCATGCCGTTCTACGGCGGTTCAGAAACACATTTCTCGAACAAAAAGGAGAACATAATGTTCAATTGAACTAACGATGATAGTAAAGAACTGTGGTCGACTTCGAAACATTTTACTAACTAGGAACTAGACAGTGGCGTAGTTAGAATTAAAGTTTTGAGGAACTCTAAAACAAATAGGTTTTTATAATAGTTATATTATTTTTACTACTAACAAATTATTCTTTTGAGAAACAAACATTGCAGTGTAGTTTGAGAGTCTTAAACTTAAATTAAATTATATCATCAAGTCTTACTATCCGTTCGGATTATACGCTCAAGTACTAATTACGCTAATGGGTTAGGAATTTGGGAAGGTAGAATTTAGAGGTGAGTGAACCCGTGTGTGTGGGGGGAGAGTGGAAAACCATTTAGGAAAAACCACCCCAGTTACCCCGACTGAGATTCGAACCTCGATCTCCCCGTCCTCAGTAGTCAACCGAGGCGGGTTTGTAGAGTCTTACTTAGGCCCAGTTTCATAGTCAAACTTGGTGCGGTGCTATACTAAATGAAAATGGCCCACACCACTGTGCTAAACTTTATTGTTCAAGGTCATCAGATTGCCAAGATAAAGATCAAAATATTAAACGGCGGACTTTACTGTTGATCGAAGTTTCTACAAAGACACAGCTAAAATTTGCCTAACTTTTAAACCAGTTTTAAAATATTTTAAACATACATAGATTCATTTTTAATACCCACCCGATCTTTTTAAAAACGAGTTGATGAGCGGTTTAAATTGAGACCGGAAGGCTTCAGTCCCCAATCCAAAATCTTAACAACGCGACTGAGCTCGAGTTTATCACAATTACGAACTAACCATGCTTTCCGCGTTGTTAAATACAAGCAGAGAATGCTATTATGTATATAGTTAAAATAAAAATCAAAGGTAAAGAAAGTATAAAGAACACCCTACATGGAAAAGAGATGAAAACATCGAATACGTTCTTGTCAAGGGTTTCTTCGATGAATAGAAGAGCACTACGGGGG
>CABFWO010000337.1:221358-237985 GCA_902155825.1 Timema genevievae
GAGGGCGGGGGTTGAAAATGAATGGGTGAGCGACCCCTGCCTTCAGATCCCCAAAGTCAGGAAGTGTAGTATCTCTATGAGTGACAAACCATTCAGAATTCCCACGAACATTAATAGTTAAATTTACTCCATCTATGACACGAGTTATCCGTTTTTAATTTCATAAATGATGCAGGGATGAGGAAATAGCCCGCTCAGTTCGCCCGGCCGAGATACGAAACCGGTCCTCCCGTCAGTGACAAACCAGACTATAGCTTGTTGTTTAGTCCGAGTGTCCACCGAAGCGGGTTAGAGAATATCTAAATAGATGGTAGCTCATGACCACCATTGACAAAAGTTCAACAATGTGTAGTTCCCAGCTGTCGCGAATAGCACCATCTGCTAAACTTGAGAGATGCAGAACACACAATATTGCGTACAAACGTACAGGAGAAAACCTAGTGAGCGTTCATCATAGCAGGCCCAACTCAGCTCCCGGCTCGCGCGAGGTACGGGAGTAAAAGGGAAAATAAAATACCAAGATATGTCAGAAATGTGTGCCGTGCATTCGTATTTGAATGATTACTCGAAATGGTAAAAAACGGTCTTTCAATAACGACCTTTCAATCAAGTTTTTATCCCAATATAATTTAACATTCCAACTATGTTCAGTATGAGGAACTTCTATTAACTATTTATCTCCATTAATATTTAATCAGAAATGATCCACGTAGAAAAGTGTTCGTGTAAATTTACGATTTCGAGCCTACTGCATTATAAAATAGATTGGCATGTGATACACGCTCTTGACCGTCGAAAAAGGTTTTTCAACCGGTAGATTGACTATATTATGGTGAAGAGACCGTGAATTAAGGTCAGTATATTCTCGGTCTTTTAATTATTATTTGTGTCCAAAACATATCGAGCCTTGCTTCAGTAGATAGTTTTTGATCTGTCGGGGACATGGCGTATGAAGAATGCGCAAACGTTAGCAATGTCTAGGAAGCAATAAGAAGATGAACCTTGACCATGCAAATATCATCCAAATCAAAAACATCAGCTTAATTCCGACAAAGCACCCTGAACGAGAAGACTATTAGTATCACAGTTGCTCTGACGACCCCTGATCGTTTCACTGCCTGAAAAGGCTACATGGGACTTGCCATCGGTGAGATTTGCGGCCGCCAAAATTAACGTCGTGGAATTTGCGTACTTATTTAAATTTATAAAATTAACCACGTTTCAAAATTAATTATATTTTGATCTACGACCTGGAATTTGACCGTGGCAATGCACTAACATTCAAAATGCCTTATTTTGATGCTTCATCTTCCATTAACCTTACCTAACCTAACCTAACGAACGTAGCCTCAACCCTAGAGCTTGAAATAATAGGGCCCCTACACGATCAGTCAGATTGTCAGTCCTAATACTGACAGTTGACTCAGTATACATCAGTCTTTACAACGAGACCTTACACCAGTTGACTCAGTATACATCAGTATTTACAACGAGACCTTACACAATCAGTCTTCGTATCATTATTTTTATCAGTCTCAGTTCCTTCATGCAACGTGCAACAGCTTGGATGATAAGAAAAAGGCGTGGGCAGTCTATGTTTGCTACTGAGACTGAAGGAAATACTGACAAGCGCGCGCACATGGTCAGTATTAATTAGTATTTTATTAATACGGACAGTCTGACTGATCGTGTAGGGGCCCTATTAGAGTTTTATGCTACTAAATTATGTATTTTTTCTGTAAAAAAAAATTAGGACTAAAGTAGTTCCAACAGTTTTCTTTCTTACTCGCTTCGGTGTTCACAATGGTGGTTCGAGCCTGGTCGAGTGTACTGGGGTTAGGGGGTGCGGTTTTACCCAATCGGTTTACCACTCTCTACGCAAATTCAGGTACACTTCCTCTAAATTCAACCATCTTAATCCCTCACCCATCAGCGTAATTAGTACACAAGCGTATAATCGGAATGGTTAGTAAGAGGGGGGTGCCAACAAATATATAGAATTTTAGCTATTGAGCTTTTAAACACAATATTAATATAATCCTATTTGTTTTTTTAAATGATAAAATCCCTCCTTTAAAAACTTGTGGTTTGCCTCGAAAATTTTAGTGCTTTGTTCAGTGTGCCGTGAATTGAAAAAAAGTTGAAAATCACTGGTCCTAAGGCCACAGACATATAATATACCCAGACACTCAAGCTCCAGGTTAAAATGGTTGATCTCCTTTTGGCAGCTTGAGTCCTTCAACACTAGGATCACTGCGGTTAGTCCTATCATCACCCAGCAGTAACACTAGCGAAGCCCAGTGTTGAAGGACTCAAGCTGCCGAAAGGAGCGCAGCGGAATCCCCGTAAGGTTGAGAGTCTGTGTCCTAGACATAACTCTCGCAATAGATTGGACTGCCAATGACGGGGAGTCGGGATTCGAATTCCATTCGGGTGTATCTTTATAAATAGTTTCCCTCTCCACACGAATGTGGGTACACTTTTTCTTAATTCAATCTCCCTCGTCCCTAAAACAATAGTGTAGTTAGCATATTATTACGCGTTAAATCCAAACGGATAGTGAGACGCGTTGCTACTTTTTTTTTTGTCGACACAATTTACGAGTATCGGCGCGTCAAAGGTTGAAACACACCATGTGTGCGCACTGCAACTTCCACCGCTACCCAAAGTTCACGTTCTGGTTCGTGTCACTTTCCAAGGAGAGCACCGCTCCGTTTAGCCAGAACAAGAGGCTCTGACGTCATTCACGAAGTGAAAGAGTTTCATTTTAGTGTGTGAGTGAAGATAGAATACAAACAGACTCACTCACAAATTGATGCTTAGAGGACAACGCGAGATTATTTAGTAGAGTTGTGGCATCGCCAGGGTAACCAACTCGATACCGGCTGCTGAAGCAGCCCTTCTTGAGGATATTCAGACATCCGGAATAGAAAAAGTGCAGACAAGCGTTTCCTGCAGGTTTTTTTTAAATAAACAAAAACAAACTGGCATAGACAAAAAAATCACGAAGACTCAAGCCGGTTGTGCGAAAACTAGTAATGATTATCCCCCCCCCCCCCNAACTAGTAATGATTATCCCCGCCCCCCCCCTAAGTCTGATATTGGGAAATCGTAAAATGGCGGAAGATCTACAAAATATTATTTGCTATTATGATATTAACTTTAGTACCTAAAGTCCAATTTGTGTATGAATTACCTTATGACAGCTGAAAACGTTACTTGATCAATTTGCACGTATTCATTCGTAAGTTCATGTGATTTGCAGCGGTCACTTTTGATAATAACTATCAATAACTATAAAAATAACAGTAATTTGAAAAAAATTACTAGCAAGTTCGGCAGCAAAAAAAAGTATGTATTTTCTAAAAGCCCTTCCTATGAAAAACACGAGAGGAAGGGCGGATTAGACAAAACAAACATTTTGCGAGTTTGGATGTCCCTAGAAGTTATTCAGAGTGGTCGTCACCTGGAAATATTTTGAAAATTAGATAGACATACATTTTATAAGTGGTCTTCTCTGAAAAATTTTGAATTTATATGCCTCTGGAAGCTATTTGTAATTGATAGCCTGAATTCTTTTTTGAAAATAGGACGCGCTCATAAACGCTATTTAGAGTGGGTTTCTTCCAGATTTTTTTTTTGAAAATGTTATTCCTATAGAAACTATTTAAATTGATTATTTCTTTAAATGTTTTTGAAAAGAACTATATGTCTTTAGAATCAACGTGGGAAATATTAGGGAAAGGGGTTTGGGGGCTTCAGATAGTTGCAGGCCCCTCCAAAAATACAGGGGAGGGTTTGAGCACCTCCCCCCCCCCCCCTTCTCTAGAGCTTCTGGTCTTCTTATTTGGTTTGCCAGTGAATGACAACTTAATCCGCACTTTCACGGCGGAGGGTTCTAATTATGTTCATAATTATACACCTTGAACGGTGTGTGTTACCTTGACCTATCCCTGCACCTACTCGTAATGATATTGATTCCAGATAATATCTACTCCCTGCATTAAAGAGACAAATTCTAATTGGAAACACCTTTTATAAAAAAATAAAATTAACTCCATAGCGTCATCCTGCAATCGAGCCATACCAAAAGAGCGGCCGTCGTCTGCTAGCAAAGAGTGCCTACTTATGCGGATAGAGGGTGTCATGTGGTCAGAACAACAAAAGCTCCGGCAGTTAACCTCAGTTTTCTAGACCAAAGCCACTACTTTTTCATTAAAGTAGCTCCACATTTGTCATCACGAGGCTGAGTTTTACCGCGTTCCAAAGCCACTGCTTCACAGAAAATCTCGAAGCGCTGGGTATCGAACCCAACTAGGACTTTTTTTGGATCACCTTTTTTTTAGAAAATACTAACATTTTTTCCTGTGGTCAACATTGATAACATTTTATTATTACTATAGTTATTGTTAATGATAATGTCTATCAAAAGTGACAACTGCAGATAACAATGAACATGACTTGTATACTTATGCAGGAGATCTTTTAACTTTTCTATGAGGTTCTTCTTATTAGAATCTGACTGTAGCAATGGTTTTCAACGTCACTTTATGTTCTCGGAGCAAGATATGTCCGCACTCAGATGCACATTGTCAGTAAAACAAAAGCTATGCATTACGAGAGAGAGAGAGATAGTTAATTGCGCCCTATCAACGTGAGCTCGACTAGAGGACGGCCCAGTAACTACCTGCCCCATCAAACACAGCTGAGACACACACACACACACACACACACACAACACGCACACTCACGAGTTGCCCTTGTCAAGGTGACCCTGAGCAGAGCTTCCTTCCCCCGGCAGTCAAGGACGAGCGGTACCTAGCTTCCTACCGTGACTGCGAGTTGCTAGGGAGGGTCTTCTCGCGGACAAAGGGCCGAGTGCGGTGCGGTGATATGTAGTGTTAGTGCAGCACTAGTCTAGTGTTAGAGCAGTGCTAGTGTAGGTTGTGCCATTTCAATATAAGCCGCTTTCACTCCATTTAATAATGTCCTCACCGGCATCGGTGGTCACATGGTCTAAGGAGTCACTCTCACAATATACTGGATCACAGATGCATTTTGATGACGGTGAGATCAGAGTTAAAATCCCGGCCGGGTGTATTGAGGGTGGTTTTTCTATAAATGGTTTTCCAGCCCTCCTTCCACGCAAATGCAGGCACACTCCTAAGTAAAACGTTCATTACTAACAGTGTAGTTAGTACATAGAAGTACAACCCGAATATGTAGTAATACACGGTTTTAAAAAAAAATCCTTACGCCTTTTTCCCTCCAGACCTTATACTAGTTTCTTGGCGCAAAGGTTGGCAGTTCTGGCCCGAGCCGTTAGTAACATCTGTCTCCAATGAAGTAAATCGTGCCATGACACCCTCCCCTCCCCCCAACTTCTCCCTCCCAATCATAAATGCACGATGTGAACCTTCGTAAACCCTAGGCACTTTTCTTGTGTGGCCAATATTTTCTCATTTTTATGCTAATTTCATCGTTTGCACGCACAAAAAACAATTAATGGATTTTGAAAATAGTCGCAAATTTTAATGCACCGTGAACGCCCCTGAACCTCTGTTGACACAATATCCTGGGTCTGTCAATGGTTCGCGGTACGTGCAATGCAACTATGCATAGTTACATAACCCTGTCACAATACTGTGTCTGTGATTGTATCGGTGATGCTAGTTACATGACCCTGTCACAATACTGTGTCTGTGATTGTATCGGTGAGGCTAGTTACATGACCCTGTCACAATACTGTGTCTGATGATTGTATCGGTGAGGGTAGTTACATGACCCTGTCACAATACTGTGTCTGTGATTGTATCGGTGAGGCTAGTTACATGACCCTGTCACAATACTGTCTGTGATTGTATCGGTGAGGCTAGTTACATGACCCTGTCACAATACTGTGTCTGTGATTGTATCGGTGAGGCTAGTTACATAACCCTGTCACAATACTGTGTCTGTGATTGTATCGGTGAGGCTAGTTACATGACCCTGTCACAATACTGTGTCTGTGATTGTATCGGTGAGGCTAGTTACATAACCCTGTCACAATACTGTGTCTGTGATTGTATCGGTGAGGCTACCTACATGACCCTGTCACAATACTGTGTATGTGATTGTATCGGTGAGGCTAGTTACATGACCCTGTCACAATACTGTGTCTGTGATTGTATCGGTGAGGCTACTGTGAAATGCGACGACTTAAATGGTTGTTTTAGTCATTCAAATATAAAAATAAATATTTTAAATTAAAATTTGCTCTTTTCTTATTTGGGATTTTATTTTTTAAAGTGAAATTGTGTAGGTCATAAAAAGTTCGTAGGCCCTAAGCAATGTGCCTAGTCAGCCTAATGGATAAATCGGCCTTGGCTGTAAAACCTGACCCACAAGCGTTCGAAAAACTAGCGATATCAATTAAAAGGTTGGTACTATCAATATAATAACACCAAGCAGAACATTTATGTCAAAATAATAAAGCTGATGAAATAGAAGGAAAAGATTAGTTTTAAAAGTGAATTAGTTCAAAAACAACTTTGTCGCTATGAGGCCTTGCAGCTTGTTTGACCCATGAATGAACCAAAGTAAAATTTAACTTTTATTGTACATTTAAAAAAAATATTCTCAGCAATATAGTGGTTATTTTTCAGACGCGTTTCTAAAATATAAACATAACCACAGTTAAAAAAATTTTTGTGTCTAGCAACAACGAATCTACAGACCTTTGCCGTTCCGCGGACCACAGGTTGGCCAAGGCTGACCTAAAGCTTAATTAAATGTTCGCCGAAAGTATAGAGCAGAATCTGCTTTAGTAACAATATAACCTAAAATTTTACAATTTTACCGGCCCCCTGGCTTCCATTTTAACTGGGGAGTCTATACCCCTAAAACCCCGGTGTCGACCTATTCGGAAATAATTATTGATAATTATAAAGAAAATACAAATAATTTATGAATAGGATGATGACATTAGGTAACTTACAGCCAATATTTTCAATAAAGAACTTTCTTCTAACTGTAACTTAACCTACAAGCCCACTGTAGATAGGATATAAGAAGATGTTGACCCATGATGCTTTGCAAAGCCAACTAGAAACATCTGTGAATAGACATATTTTATTTTAGAATGGATAAATAGCTTTCAGATGATTGCCGGATGGACGTTTTCAAATTATTGTCTTGTAACGAAACAAATCAACACAGAGCGAGACACAACATCTTGTATCTCGTTTTATAGGCGCATGCGCAATGAGTGAGTCGGTTTGATTGGGTATATTTACCAAGTAAACAGCGCAGACGAACGTATAAATTCAATAAATGTATAGCGAAGTAATCAATTACCCCTACTACTTTCCATTGTTAAGACCTGTCAAGGCCAACATAGTTCAAAACCTATTATTGGTTAGGAACATAATAAGTCTATACACAGCCTTTTCTAAATAGCTTTGACCATCCAATTTTAATTAAAAGAACAATAACACATTATTAAATTACAAACTTTATCAAGAAAAAGCTGTATAACATGCACTAAACTATAAAAGTCTGATTTTGGTTTGAAGAATAGTTTAAAAAAAAATTCAAACATCTTTCTTTGTGACCAACATTGAAAACATTTGAGTAGTGTTATTTTATAGATATTGATAACATCAGCTGTACATCACATGACATGATGTATGAATATATTAGAATTGTTTTAGTAGCTTTAATAACTAAAATATACTGTTCTTAATACCAATCAGTAATGATATCCAAACAGATAATGTAAAATAATCAAAAATATGGAAACCACTACCTTAATGTCGTAAAGAGTGACCAACAAACGTCTTTCTCGACCTATCTCCTACATGACCACATCAATAACACTTTCAACTTAGCTCTAATGTGCAGAAAAGTAAGTGCCCTAGAACTAAAACACTCCAGAAATTAGATTATTACGTTGATAAACAATTATTAGTATTAAAATACACATTTTTTTATATTATAACATTTTAGGTCCATGTACGATTTATTACTTTTATGGTGACAGTGACTTAAAAATTTGTAAATCAAAAGAGTTCTCTTAAAAGGCCCTTTTTGTCATTATTATTGTTTATTAAGATTATTTTGATAAATTTCAATATTGTTATTAATTAAAATCATTCAATTTATACTTGAAGGAGAGCCTTATGAAACAGGTCCTGTATGTGACCTTGGACCCGACTGTCCCAAGTATTGTGCAATGTGCAAGGTGGAATTGTGGCTCACAGTCATAGTTTGCAAGGTGACCAGAGGGCAGACCTACGTGCCTCAGGTCACGTCAAACGTCAACAATGGGCCAAGACAATTCACTAACGAGCCACAATAAAATAAACAAAGGAGTTGCACGGATTTAGAACAGGGCAGATGGTGTTTTAATAGCAAAAACAAATGAATAAAAATCGGCAAATTAAATAGAATATTACTCCAGTTGAAACAGAGTTTAATTTCCTGGCTTCGCATGGTGAGATCAACTGTAATTGTTGAATATCTGTCAAGGATGTCCTGGAATTTAATTACCATTTTTTCCCTGCATTTAAAAAGTTTCTTATTAAATGTTAGTAAGCCTTTTAGAGTACAACCGGCCTTCCTGGCTATCCAAGCAAAGGTGACAGGATTAGGAGAGTGAATCTCAAAGAGGTGTACTCACATGTGGCACAGTGTAGCTGTTGTACTCTTTGGGGCTCATGGTCTCCACTTTCTTGTTCTTGAAGGCTCGATAGTTTTCACGCAACTGCTTGCCGTACTGGAACAAACACAAACTCATCAGATGGTACTGTGCTCTAGTCCAACAAAACACTTCACCAGACTAGCTCTAGTCCAACAAAACACTTCACCAGACTAGCTCTAGTCCAACAAAACACTTCACCAGACTAGCTCTAGTCCAACAAAACACTTCACCAGACTAGCTCTAGTCCAACAAAACACTTCACCAGACTAGCTCTAGTCCAACAAAACACTTCACCAGACTAGCTCTAGTCCAACAAAACACTTCACCAGACTAGCTCTAGTCCAACAAAACACTTCACCAGACTAGCTCTAGTCCAACAAAACACTTCACCAGACTAGCTCTAGTCCAACAAAACACTTCACCAGACTAGCTCTAGTCCAACAAAACACTTCACCAGACTAGCTCTAGTCCAACAAAACACTTCACCAGACTAGCTCTAGTCCAACAAAACACTTCACCAGACTAGCTCTAGTCCAACAAAACACTTCACCAGACTAGCTCTAGTCCAACAAAACACTTCACCAGACTAGCTCTAGTCCAACAAAACACTTCACCAGACTAGCTCTAGTCCAACAAAACACTTCACCAGACTAGCTCTAGTCCAACAAAACACTTCACCAGACTAGCTCTAGTCCAACAAAACACTTCACCAGACTAGCTCTAGTCCAACAAAACACTTCACCAGACTAGCTCTAGTCCAACAAAACACTTCACCAGACTAGCTCTAGTCCAACAAAACACTTCACCAGACTAGCTCTAGTCCAACAAAACACTCTTCACCAGACTAGCTCTAGTCCAACAAAACACTCTTCACCAGACTAGCTCTAGTCCAACAAACACTCTTCACCAGACTAGCTCTAGTCCAACAAAACACTTCACCAGACTAGCACTCATCCAACACAGCACTCGAGTCTAGACTGCCGATGACTAAGCGATCGCGGTTCGATCCCGGTTATGTGTACCGAGGGTGGTATTTTTCTGAAATGGTTTTCCCACTCTCTATTTCTCCACGCAAATGCGGGTACACTTACTCTAAATTCAACCTTCCCCATATCTAACCCACTGGCAAGCGTATAACACGAATGGATAATAAGATGCGGTGCTAAAAATAAAATCAACGCTCTTTTCACACCAATATATCGACTGCAGCGCTTGGTGTTTAATTGTGTGACTAAAGTCAGTGTTCCTTTGTCTGTTGTAGCCATTTCACTATCATCAGTGGCGTCTTGTGTCCTGAGTCAATAGAAATAAAGAACAGTACTGGTTTTCATGTGGTCTAGCAGTAATATACTATATTAAGAGGGGGTCCGAGGTTTGAATTTCCACCGGGGGGAGAGGAACTTGCAATTCCACTGTCCTTTTTCCATACTCTGACACTGGTGCCATTCTTTTAAAACTATCCTTGTCCGCCAAACTAGGCTACTGAATACATGATCTGCTAAATAAAAAATATATAAAAATGACATTTGTCTATGGCAATTATTTCTATCAAAAAATGTTTAGATCTTTTATACTGAGCCGAGTCAAAGCATCATCACCGCGAAAACACTAATTAATAGAAACTAGGTAATGATTTTTTAACATCTCTCGCAGACTATTCAGTATTAAAGAAACTAGACTGTGTTTTTGTGACACAAATAATTTATTTAGTCCTAATTTTAACACAAAATTTTGAACGGGAATCTAACGAACTAAAAATGGGTGCTCTAACACTTAATTAACATTATTCTGCTTTTTAATTCTAATATTCATTTAGTAGATAAATACACAAACAAAAATAGTTCCAACTACGAACAAGCTAGTAGGCTAGAACAAATTATAGTAATATGGAAGGGTACACGAGTAAAGGCCAGTTTTTTCCGTCAGTTTTTAAAATAAAATTATTATTTTGCCACAAATTGCTTAAGCAGATACATGTAGTTTAATTTTTTACGCATGGAATGCGATAACTTTATCTTTAGGTCCTATTTAAAAAGTTTTTCATAAAATGGAAAAATGCTCACAAAAAATATTCAAAAACTGTTTAAAGATTAATATGTGTATAGAAAATTAAACCAAATGTGTCTACTAAGGCAATATTAAAATTATTTTGCACAAAAAACACTTTTTTATATTGCTTTAAGAACTACAAAATATAGCTAATGAGTTAGGTATGAGGAAGGTTGCATTTAGAGAAAGTGTACCCGCATTTTAGTAAAGGTAGAGTAGAAAACCATTTGGTAAAAAAAAAAACTCAACACACCCAACCGGGATTCGAATCTCGCTCTCCCTGCCATAGGCAGTCTAGTTTAACACGAGAGAGACACCTTAGACCACGAGGTCACAGTAGCGGTTAACCTTAAATTTTAGTTTCCCTCCATTGTCCCCTTAAAAAAAACCGTAGATAAGAATCTATCTTACAACAAACTGCATAAACGACCAAACAAATGTGCCCTTGATAAAAAAACATGTGTCCAATGTACGTACCCTGATCTGCATCAGTATGGTGTTCACCATGTTACCGCGGAAAGACAAGACGGAGGAGAGGAGACGGAGCAGGTCTTACTCAGTTGCCGGCTCGCGGTCGACTGAACCGGTCCCCGCGGCCCGCTCACACATTGGATCAGGACATCAAACTCTCCTCCATCGTTCCATCCTATTGAAGAGAGTTTGACCCCTGACCCGGACCCCTCTCTCCCCTTCTACGGACTGACCTATCCTCCCCCCTAGCTCTAAGATATATCAAGCCATCTCCACCAACGATTGACAAGCTTGGACGTATTCTCTAATTGAAGCTCCCCACTCCTCTTAACCCCCTCAAACGAATGGAAGTCCGCTTCTGGTAAAGGTATCGATCCGACAGAGTTACTTGGCAACCAGCAGGTTACATGTACACCGGTCAACACAAAGAGTGGGAAGCTACAGTCCAATTTTCAAAGGTAGAGCCCTTTCTGAGGGATAGAAACGTTACTAGATCTACTTTCACGTATTCATACGTAAAATCATGTGATCTGTTGACTGCAAAAAAAGGATCTTACTATGAAAATTATACTGTAGAGACACTGCTAGAAAGCCACAAACAAAGTCCAGAATTAAAACCCAACAGGACATATCGACAGTATTTTTGCGTTCTCTACTTCAGGGCAAAATGTTGGCGCACTCGTTTTATTTTATTTAAAATATGTATTTCTCATTTAAGATAGCCTATTTGACGTGAGCTGTATAAAGGGGCTGATTATAGATCAGACAAAACATCCAGTCCCCCGGGTATTAATTTCTCACTGCGAAAAGTGAAACCCCAACTATTCTACCAATGATAGTTATTTTCGGCCATACTTGGGTTATATTCCGAGATCTCTAGTTTGGTAGAAAACCGTGCGAGCGACTGAGGTAAGGTGTTGAACGCTGCCTACATTACTAATTTAAAAAATATATATGTGAGGTATTTAAAGTGCACTTTGTCAACCGATTGATTATAACAGCACACGAAAAGTTGTAGGCCTATCAATTTTGCCAGGAAAGGGATTCTCACATACCTTCCAGGGTTCTTTTACATGCCAAAATTGGGGCTGTGCTATTTTTTTTATCACCACGCCTTATAACCTGGTCAGGTTATAGGCATGAGTTTGGGAATAAAAAGGTTTAATTAAGAGGAAACGTACCCGCATTTGCCTGGAAGGAGAATATAAACAATTTTTATAAAAGCCACCTCAGTACACCCAACCGAGATTTGAACCTCGATTCCTCCGTTCTCAGCAGTTCAGGCTATTGCGAAAGTGACGTCTTAGATCATGCGACCACCGAGGCGGGTAACGGGTAGTAAATGCGCGGTTCGTGGACTTTTTTTTGTGTATGCCCTAAAATCAGTTTAGGTTCAGATGCTTAAACTGGCACCAAATAATAATCATAAAATATTTTATAGTAAATGTTGGCGTTTCCAAATGCTTACGACAGAGACTGTACTACACCAAGTTTACAAGGATTTCTAAATTTAAATTTAATTTCTCTTCAGGTTTGGGTTGGACTAATGCCCAAATGTTTTTTTTCCAAACAGATAAAAAGTTTCCTCGTGTAAGCAACCCCTCGCCCTTTTCAAAGAAATGTTCACATCACCCGCATCGGTGGCCGCATGGTCTAACGCATCACTGGACTAGGTTACCGAACAAAGGGAGAATAAGCTTCGAATCCAGATCGGGTGTACTGATTATTTTAAATTGTTCCCTACTATCCTTCCATGCAAGTTGGGATGATTTTTTCCAAACGTCTTCTACCTTCCTCGTCTTTGTTCCATTTCTGTACGCATATAGCTCGAAAGGATATTAAGACACAGTGGAAAAAATTTACAAGTTAAATTTAAATTTTCTAACCAAGGTTATTTTCTTCTTAAACCACCTTGTACGGCATAGCGGGCTATCAAACCCACATGTTATCCATTTCCCGCTCCCATATTATTTCACCATGACGTCATTACTCATTAGACCAAGATTCGAACCAAGACTTTTAACACCAGTTATAGAATCTTCCTCAAACAGCCCCTATGGCCATGGCAATTTAAATTTGCTGAAAAGTGACACCTGGATACGGGAATCGAGCCGGGGAACTTTGAATTAGCGCACTGATGCTCTACCAAAGCCATGAATGGCCAATATCGTTGAGCCTTCGGGTCTCAAAAGAATGACTCCAAACACTTTATAATTCCAATATTATTTTTTTATGGGCTAAAATCATAAGAACTAGTTGGGGAATGGGGGTGCTCATTTAACAGCTAATTAACCGGGTTATTGGATATACTATTAACCGTGTGATTTTAGATACAAAATTGCGCTCGAATAAAAAACAGCTTCAAAGTGCTGTTTTCTACATTTTTCACGTGACGACAGCGAAATTAGGATAAGTTTATATTGGTTTCATTTAATTTTTTAAATATGGGCATCCCACTGCTTTCAGATACAAGCTGCAAAGTCTGGTTTGAACTGTATTATCTGTCTAAGTTAGGTGCTATCCGGGGGGGTGAGAGACATTATAAAACTAGGTTGAAAGACTATAACAAATAGTGATGGGTCAGAAAATGTATTTTACACCATATGCCATCGAGAAATGAAGGCTATTCTTCGGACGGCCGGACTATAAATCATCGTATTTGAAGGTTAGCCTCTAATTTTCGAATCGACGCCCGAAACCAGTCGAAACTGACAGATAATCGAGCTCTCTATCTAATGTGAACTAGTTCCTATGAATAGAAGCGCCCTAGTATCGTCTATTCGCGGCACGTAGAGCCTCACGGCGACAAAGTTGAACTCCAGAACACGTGATCCAGGCCGAACTGACGCAACCTTGGAGTGGGTCGCTCATTAACCGTTCGGGTTGTACTCTTATGTACTAAATAAGATAATGTGTTAGGGACTAGGAAGGTTGAATTTAGAGGAAATGTACCCTCATTTACGCGGAGGGAAATTGGAAAAACCTTTTAGGAAAAAAGATTAGTAATCTTACACCTGACCGCGGGATTCGAACCCTTACTTTCTGTCATCGGCAGTCGGGTCTATTGCGAGAGTGACACCAGCGTCATCCAGCGACCTGCGTTTATCAACTGATGTGCCGCGGCACAATGGTGTGCCAAGAAGGGTCAAAAGGTGTGCTGCGGGAGTCGGGAGAGGATTGAAAAAAGAAGCGAGAAAAACTACGAGGGATAATTTTTTTAAAGTCCAAGATCAGCATTATTTTTAAAAATAGCACAAGTTATTATAATTTAAGATGTTTAATGTTTAAGCTTAATACTCGTTATTTTAATGATAAAATCTACCCTTAAAAAACCGATGGTGTGCCTTGACAATTTCATCACCCTGTTCAGAGTGCCGTGAGTTGGAAGGCTGAATGAAAATCACTCGCTGCCTAAGACCAATCGATCACAGAAATGGGTTGGTGAACCTTCCAAGTTTAGTTTCTATTCCCGCCATGCACCGCGGCTCACTCTTCACTCGGGATAGCGGCATATCTGACAAAATGTGAGTAGTTTTATTATTCAGTGTTTACAGGCCCGGTATCTTAAAAACTTTAAATCCGGGCCGTTTTTCCACATAATTTTGACTTTACTTTTACAATTACAATATGAATTTCCATTATAAAACAGATTAATATGTGAGTATTGTTGAGGAAGGTAGAACTGTAAAGATGTTCCCGAATTTGTATAATGGGAATGGGAAACAGCCTCCCACTTATGCAGCTATCCCGGCGGAGGTTTACGCACTCCTGTGGTCATTTGGTCTAAGGTTGTGATTTTCAACCTTTTTCAACTCAAGTCAGCTCGATACGGCGAGGCTGGAGTCTTAAACCATGTGTTCACAGTGACGGGTTCAAGGAGTATTTATAAATGGTAGTCGTTCGGCTTGGGCTCTACGACCAATAAGTAGAAGAAGGTTGAGGGATGGCAGAACAAAGGACGGTAAAAGATAAGTTTGAAGGAGCCTACATCCGTGATCACATGGGCATCAATCACTCTCTCGCAATGGACTGGACCACCGGTGGACGGGCAGACCAAGGTTCTAATTCCAATCGGGTGGTAATTCCTTCACCCTGTGGTTGGCTAGTACAGTGTTCAGTAAATGCGGCCACAGCCCAGAGATCCACGCGTCACTTTTCAATAAGAACACGAATGAGGTTGGTATGAGCGATAGCCACACATCGTCCGCATATCTTACTCGTATTTACCGATATTTTAAATACACTTGACAAAATTAAAAGCGTTCGCGCGAAATTGAAGTTATGGTATACCCAAATACTGATGGTTTTGAAAGAAATGTTTACAAATATTAAAGAACCGGGCAGAGAAAAAAAAACTTAAAACTTTAATCTTGGATTATTTGGAGTTACTTCAGGAAAATATTAGTCGATGCTTTCCTAATTCTGATTTACTACACAAACGTTGGACTGAAAGCTCCTTTTTCCTACCAATATCCTACTATATAATACATTTCTGTTAGGGAAAAAGGCCTTTTAGAAAATAATTCCTACGCTGAACAGACTTTAGAAGACAGTTTGCGGAACATTGTTTTAACGGTATGTTACCTTGGCTAGTCGCATCGCGGTGACCCAACACAGCCTGGCCTCCTCAGAGTCGCACGCGAGGCACTTGAGGCCCAGCGGCGCGCTGTCCTCAGACGTACCCTCGACGGCGCTCGCCGTCGGACGCAGACACAACCCGAACTCTGTGGGCGCCTTGAACTGGTTGCGGGCGTTCAGAGTCGTGTACACATTGTAGTCGGCCAGATGCGCCAGCACCTGCAGCTGGTTGTCCGTCTCGCCCTGGGGACACACAACACACGGACCAATCAGCGGCGAGATCACACCACATGGAGCAGGTATAAGAACCCACCTTACCCAAAATAAAACATTTCTTTAGGATGGGGTGGTAAGGGAAAGGGCATAGAAAGCTAATCTTTCAAGGAGGGGTTTACTAGAAAATATTACCATCTTTAGTTGATAAAAGTTTGTATACACGTGTATATAGACCCCTTAAGATGGGGTGCTACTGAGCATGAGTTTAGGGAAGTATTTTTGAAGTTTTTACAGCATAAACATTTTTGGCCAAAATAAATCAAATATTTCTTCTATAGAAACATATAGTTAAGTTTTCTGCACATGCTAATCTCAACAGTCCTTGAATATCTGTCAAGGGGGTCCTAGAATTTAATTACAACCTTTTCTCTTAATTTAAAAAGTTTGTCACCAAATGCCACCATGCTCATGCCAGATATTAAAAAACTGTTGAGATTAGCACGTGTAGAAAACTAAACTATATGTTTCAATAGAAGAAAAATTTGATTTATTTTGTTCAACAAATGTTTATGCTATAAAAACTGCAAAATTAGCGCACTAAATTCGCGCTCACTAGCACCCCCCCCCTTCCCC